>QEOW01001615.1:6441-50421 GCA_003123825.1 Juglans hindsii | reverse complement strand
TTGAGAGAAAAAAAGATTGTAAGTTACTTTTTAGTTTTACGAACTTTTTGGTACTTTTAAAAAATATGTTGAAAACAAAGTTGAAATCTGTAGAAGACGCGGTTTTTTTTTGTTTTTTTCCCTCCAATTCGAAAACTATAAAGAATGAAAAAATTCTAACGGTCGAGTACTCATGTTTGATCTTCAAAAAGATAGCAATTACGTGTAGCCTTATTTTTTTTTGTTTTTTTAGAAGCAATGGCCGCCATTGCACCTCCAGAGTCCAGACTAAAAAGATGATGATTTCGTTTGAAAACTCAAATAATAAAGAAATAGAAAGTAGAAACCCAGGCAGGTACTGAATTTTACAATCAATCCTTAAACTTAAGGTGCATGCGTACCAAAACTAAAAGTATGGAGGTGACGATTACTGAACGTACAAAGTGCAAACGGGTGGGGGGGAATTCAATTCAGACAGACTCGGCGGGAATCGAATCTGGTGTCGTGTGGGGATCCTATAAAAAGAGAAAGCAGCTGATGGTGACTGAGCAAAGACAGCCCGAGGATCGAGGAAAACTACTGAGTCCTGACACCCTACACACCCTTTGACGGCGACTAGATTGTCTAACCGGGCTTCCCACTGCTGCCCCGCCATCTGTGTCATTAGCTAACCTCCCATAATTTTCTGCTAGCTACCCGACCCATAGATAGCAGATAAAGACGGGCAGCAGAGGCTCCTAGACTTTAAAGTTTGTTGTCGGGTCTTCGCCAAGTCCTCGCGCTCCGGACGGCACGCGCGGTCAGGTAACGTATGGCATGCAGCAATCAGTACGTACGTACCCAATGACTCCGAGAAACAAAATCTCCCATTCTAAGTGTTGTCAACATTTTAAGAGTCCATTTTTTCAGGCTCACGAATAAAACACGCTGTTTTTTTTTTTTTTTTTTTCCCTTCTTCTTCTTCTTTCTTCTGAATTGATTTCTTGCTTTCCCTTTCGCATTCATATATTTCAGTTTCTTTCTGGGTCTAAACGACAGTATGTGTCAGGCCCCAAATGTTCCTCACGAGCATACAGTAGTACCGTAGATTGAAACCCGCGTCTTCTACAGATTTCAGCGTTGTTTTCAACATGACCGACTTCGGACTTTGCTAGTTTCAATATCACAAACTCCATTCAACATCGATATCACATGCATGATTCATGTGTTTAAGCCCCCAATTAGTTCTTAATTAGCGACGTTAATCCTTGTTCAGACACAAATTCATGACCCTGCAAGGTCAATGGTCCCACTTTGGTACATGAATGCGAACTTGCTTTCATCGATACCTGTTGAATTCGCCTATATTTATTGAATGATATTTTCCTGAAACGAGATTGTTGGAAGAAGATTTATCTGACTTTGGGATGTTAATTTTAATGTGGATGTTTAAAACATTAAGGTTCTGTTTGGATTCAGAGATGAAATGAAATGAATTGAGATATTTATGAATAGTAATGAGATTTTTAAGTTAAAATTTGTGAATAGTAATAAATAGTAGCGAGAACTCATCTCCCAATCCCAACCAGCCTAAGGTTCAATTAATATATGTATTATCGGATTCTATCAGATATACCTATAATAATATTATAGGCCCACCAATTAATTTACTTATTGATTAAATTATTCATGTAATCCAGCCAGCCAATGAGATTTGCAAGGCTTAAATTTTTGTTTTAAGGTGGTGATAATGCCAAGTTAACAATAATTATATTGATAACTTAAGCAATAAGATTGAGATTTTACCCTTCATAATCAATACATAATCTCAGAATCAAGATATTGATTGACATACCGTCTCCCAAATCTGAGACATGTAGAGCCCTTTGGCCTCCCCATATATATATATATATATATACACACAACGGGGGCCATCCCCCCCCCCCCCTTCCCAAAAAAAAAAAAAAAAATTTACAATCCCTATATGTTTTTAAAATTTTTCTAAAATTTCAATATATCTAGAAATGTCTTTCTCCAATTTTTTTCTTATAGTTCCGAAATTTTTTATAATTTCTATATATTATTTAATTTCAAGATGTGGCTTCACCAAAATTAAATTAAAATTAAGTTTAGGAAAAAATAATAAACTTATTAATATGGATCGCAAATATTCTTTTCGTTATACAATATTAGACTTTTTAATATGAAATCCAAAGTGAAAATATAAGAAAAATCATTTAAGATTGATGATTTGTATGAAAAATAGTTGAGGGGTTTTATCCTCGAGACTTCATTGAGTAAAAAAAAAAATATTTAAGCTCTCAATTATAGCATTCTTAATGTGACACGGAAATATCTAAATTTTGCATGAAACTTGATAAACTAGCTTACATACTAGAATGAAAGATGACCTTCTAAAATATCACTTGATAGTTTCTATGAAGAAAATAAATCCTAAATATTTCATTACGAAAATAATAATAGATTAATATTATTCCATGAAATATTATCGTCAAAAATTTGAAACATATATTAATTAGTTGTGTTTTTTATAATTTTATTTATTTGTAGCAAATTATTGATATCTAATTATATATATATAGTTATATTTTTATAATTTTTTAGTTTCCTTTTATTTTATATAAATGTATATATCATATGATAAAAAAGTTGGCCCTGGCCTCTTGGTTCCGCCACTGTTAATATATCCACCATCGTCTATTCTGTGTCACTTCTAAAATAATCTTTGTGAGGCGATTCCTTCTCAACGTATTAAATATCTATACATAAAGGCCGGGTGAATTAAATTAGTTAATTAGGAAGTGCTTTGTGAACACAATCATGCATGTAATTAATTAAATGCGGTTGTTGCATGCTGCATTAAGTCATGGTCATTGGTCAAAATATATGTGCTAGCTAGGCTTGTGCATGCTGTGATTTTCAACCAGAGAATTTATAAGAGTCACATCAACTTGATTTACGACTTGTCTTATATATATATGTTCCTTTTTTTAGGTAGAACAGTATAGTACTACTAATTAATCCCAGACCCAAGCAATCATGCAATTAATTAAGCACATCTTCCAGTCTCAAATCAAGTCCATGCGTGATCACCGAAGCTAGCATATATATATATATATATATATATATATGCCAGCACACCGATTCCTGCCATGCATGAAATTATGGTGGATGATCCAAATCTTCAGTACTATAACACTAACGACGTACGTACTGTGTGCATGCAAAACAGGTGAACTAAAGTATATATTAGAATATCACTGATTTGGATTAACAGTGTTTACCCCCAGCTTCATTCTCCCCTAAACGACTGCATTTTCATCCAAAATTGCATCGATGATCTGTCTTTACAGTACTGTAACCCGCGGTTAATTTGGTGTTTTTCATGTTGGTGTTATGATCAGATAGGCAGCAGCTTGGACAAATCCCATATTTCTTAATTTCTGTGCTACTGGCCGCGCGCGCGCGCTACTTAAAATAACTTTACAAAATTATTATAGAAAGATGAGGCTTTGCTAGCAAGAATCACACGTGTAAATTTTGTAGCTAAGACAGGTGTAGTGGTGCAGGCTGTTGTAATCAACACCATCATGTACGTGTAGCACACGATCGAAGGGAAGGCTAGCTAGCTATCATGATCAATATATATGTATGGATGAAACCAGAAAAGCAGAACTCAATTGCAGTAGGCCGTTTCGAGCAGTGGCTTTAGTTGGTGTAGGGCCGTTAGCTTTTACACGTATTTCCAAGTGGTTAGTCCTCTCCTTGTACTCGTAATGATGATGCAGGTTGATCTTGAACACCTAGCATCTTCAGGAAGGAAACACAGAGCTAGCAGCCCACGACAAAGATTATTCTTTTAGAAAACTTGATTACAATTATATTATATATCCCCAGCTACCCTACTCCCCACTTCCACCAATATATATATATTATATATATATACATATATAGTGGAGAGTTCCAAGCAAAACATGATTCCTAATTGACATCTCCAAGGGAAGAGCAATTCATATTTTTCTTTTTCAACTTTGCTTTCAAAAAGGGATATTTGTGATAGTCTCATTTTAACTGAAAATATTTACGATGAAAATAACTATTTACGATGAAAATAGTCTCATTTTAACTGAAAATAATTATTTCGCTAAAAATAACTGGTCGAAAATAACCAATTTTCTTANATGGGACCCACATGAAAAAAATTAATTTTTTAATAGTGAATTTCACTCTTTTTCAAAGCAACTGTACAGTAATTGCTCACTCCACAATTGCATGTAGCACTACTCTAAAATGAATGATGAAAAATAGAATTGTTCATAGGACCATATCATTCACGCTTAAATGAAAGCAAAGAAAACAAGTGCCTATCTAATACTATACTGGTATAGTCGTTATCAAAACAGAACAGCCACACAAGCACTCTCTCGATTTCAAAGAAGACAGAAGAAGTTAAAGGAGCAGAGTTATCTTTACAAACCTTGTGGTTACTCTTGTACCAATCACCAACAAGCAGTGTAAATTCTCCATCAGGTATAGGATATGGGATAGATATGACGGATCTCTGCGCAATATTGAAACCCCCAAAACCCCCAGCAGCTCTATGCAGTTTAGTTGAAGGGAAGTAGGTGAAGGTTCCAATCTGATCCTTGGTTTGAAACTTGTACGTCCAGTTCGACTTTGGAGGAATGGGGCAATTGGTTCCAAGCACACCATCTTGCCATGATGTTTTTCTCTGTTTGATTCCATTCCTGGAACATTTCCCACAAAATGAAAGGAAACAAAGAACGCAGTTAGTACCTTACATAAGTGAAAACAAAGAACAGAAAACAATCCTGATCAGAGCTTAATAAAGGCCAAGCCGAGACAGACAATTGCAGGCAAGTGAACAGTATAAACATTAGAGACAAAGAACTTGGTACAAACCATGTAATTAGGAAAGGTTCATCCAGATTATTAATGACATCAACAATAATGTTGTCATTAGTCACGCATTCGATTGTAGGGCCAGGAAACTGTCCATTGATAAGAATGCCCTACAAAATCATAAGAAGTAAAATCAGATTTAAGATATGAGGCTGTGATCAAACCAAACATGTTACAAATGGCACCATGTTTGCAGCTGGGAGCTAGACATTAACCAACCTTGTAAGGAACACCAAGGGGATAAATTGTTCCATATGTAACCGTCCATGTATAATATCTATAGGGATCTTCTGCTTTCACCCATAAAGCACTTAAGCAAGCCAATGCTCCAAGAAAAAAAGGCAGGAAAATGGCCGCCTGCCTCATGGTAATGGATATATTGATCCCGTTTCAAATGTCTGCCAAAAACAAACAAGCAATCAAAATCATATGTTGTGGATGCTTCACTCATTTGAACAGTATATCCATCATATTATTTAAAATTTAGTACTGGTTCTTAATATCATGTCCACTCGGTATTAAACAAATGTATACATGCATATATAATAGGATTGAAAGTACGTAGAACTCATGTATACAGAAAAAAATCTAATATGGTTCGGGAAAATAAGAACAAGCTGCGGTAACAAACTAAATAACCCAAAACATCGTAGGAATCACTGAAAAGTATGGTTATTGTTAATATATACCAATTGCGGTGACTTGAGCATTGAAGTTCGAAAATCAAGTTCCAAAAACAAGACTGTCAATGAAAAACAGTGCATTTATAATACTTGCGCGAATACAAAAGAACTTGGAAGTGACAATTACAAACTAGAAGCTTACGGCCTGAACTTGAAATTCCACAACGGAGGAGGCCGGAACAGATCGAAGGAGGTGGCCGACTTGCAGTGCAACAAGGTAATAACATGAAGCCCTTATATAATATAAAAAGAAGAAATGAACATGAAGAATTGAAGATCGATCCTGGCGATGCCAGCATGGACACGAACAACGAGGAACTATATATATATATATATATATCTTATTTTGCGGGCGCACGTCATGCTCAAACTACTCGTACACAAATACATACTCTTTCACAACTCATAGCTAGGCGGCGGCCAATTGCCTATTTGACCAGAATTTATTGGTTGCATTATGTATCATGTAAATATATAACAAAGTGTTTTTGTTTACTACTCGGTTTCTTTAGTCGTGAAGATGTGAAGCTGGCATATGGATTTAGAAACTTGGACGTGGATTCGTCGGTGGGGGAAGAGAGAGAGAGAGATCTAAGAAAGCGGGAGCAGCGCAGCCAAGGGCGGATCATCATTAATTGCAACAAATTATTGAATATATTTGAGCAAATTTAACGCGGAGAGAGAGTGAGTTTTTGTATCTCTTTCGTTGGCGTTGCAATTACTTGCAATTGCTTTTGTAGGCATGCATGCAGTTGAAAGTGACGGTAAAAACTGATGATCAGGATGATGGAAGCCATGCTTCATGCATAGACACTACTATACTGGGGATGCGTGGCCTGCCCTGGATGTGCGATCTGCCTTCGATTTTTATGGATTCCAATGCGAATTTTCGTACTACTACTCCTAAGCTAATTCTTTGTTTTGCCGGCTGCTTGCATGTTTAATTTGTTTAGTGCTCGATCGATCTGCCCAAAAACATAAAAAGACTGATAATCTGCGTCGTAGCTTCCTTCTGCTATTTAGTACTCCTTTCACGCCCTGTGGGCCATGCATTCAAGTTATATATAATTTGTAAAGTCAAATGGGTTGAATTGATAAAACAAATTAAATCAATAAAGTTGTTTCTATATATATATATGAACTCTTGAAGTTTCCTTTTTAAAGATCATGAACTGATTATGTACGTTCGATGCATCCTTCAAATTTAGCAACATTGTGATACGTACAATCGCCCAATCTTAATGTTTCTTTTTCATTTTAAACGTAGACTTCTGGCAGAAATTAAGCTGAGACATCTAGATCTAAAAATTGGAACGGGCGCAAATCATGTCAATGTTGTACTACTTATTTATCATGGGTTAATCGAAGAAATTACGGTGTGCATGCATAAGGTAAAGAAACCCTTTTGCTAACAAAGAAAAAGAGTTCAACTGGGTAAAATCAGCCATTATTTACTATCTCACATTAAAAATAAAATAAAATAAAATAAACTGTTGGTGGGGTAAACAGTAGCTGATGTATAGCAAAACTCAACTCTTTTACATTTTTTTTCAAAATCGTGTAGTCAACTAGAAGCTTTATTGATGGGCAAGTCAACTAGTCGCTACATGTTGCGCGCAATGCAATATCCCAAGAACAGATCTCATGGGGAACACAAGATGTGGTGTATATGCTACAAAACCGCTAGACCAACTTAATTCCAAACATGTGAAATTAAATTCTAGTCATGTGCCCAAGTATGATGCAACTTTACATATTCAGCTGAAAATCTTCTAGGGAAATAATCTTTCCAACGATGCCCAAGTCACTACAAGAAAAACGGCTTTTCACCTCCAAAATATTTCCAATACTAGTACTTGTAAATAATACTTCTTATGATACTTGAGTACTCGTCCCTCACACACATATTCAGATTCCCTAAAGTTTCTATCCGAACTTCAGGTTTTGGAGGTGAGACGAGAATTTTATGTTTTGTTTGAAAGTTTAAAATATTATGTTTTAATATTATTATTGTTTTGGGATTTGAAAAAATTGAATTGTTTATTATATTTTATATGAAGATTTGATATTGTCAAGATCACCATTCTAGACTCTAGAGTTCATATAATTAAGAACTCTAAAAGAGATTAAATAGATCCCCCCAACACACAACACATGTATTTATGCGCTCGTGTGTTTATATATATGTCTCGTTTCTTTTCTTAACAAGCCACTTTTCAAGTAATTGCATCCAGAAACAGCTACTCGCAGTATGCTTCTTTATCTTTATTATTAATCTAACAATATGTATAGGTTTGCATGGGGGGCCTATGGGCGGCAAAAGTACTCTCTCTAGCTCTTTATCTATTCAACTTTCGCTCCATCTACCTTTGCTTGCTCTACTATGAGTGTCGGCTATCACGGAGCTTGACATTCTGTCACAGGTAAGTGTTGCTTTACTCAAATCTTTAAGCAGCTAATCAAGACGAGTGATGAGAATCCTTTTGGTTCCTTGAGGTTTGCAAAAGATAAATCAATCTGTTCCATGATTTACCTAATTAGTCTAAACATGAGAATGCCAGGCTCAAGCTAGACATTCAGACTTTTCACTATCTTTTTTGTTTTTCTTTCTTTCTAAGCATGTAATTTTTAATATGAATTTCGAAGCTATTTTTGGTGAACAAAATGCATCATGCAAATTAATTTTCTTATTTTCTCTCCGCTTTTGGGAGAGCAGATTTCCAGCAACGAACAAACAGATTGCTAGCTAGGCTCTCATTTTTTGTCACTTTGAACATTTTGGTTTGATGTCCAAGTTTTTATGATAGACCTATAAACTTTAAAAGCAAAAACTCGTATTCTGAAATATATACGAGGGATACACAAACTCCCACGATGAAACAGAACCAAAGATGTACAATTGACACACAATCATCTAAGCAAAAGGAAGATGACGACGAGAGATACACATAAAGTTCCCGAAAATAAGTAAATATCGTTCTTTTCTCCCCTGTAATGTTTTGACTTGCAGCCAAACCCTCATGACTGGACCAAAAATAAAAATAAAAAGGGACTTCAGGAAAAAAAGAAAAGAAAAGAAAAGGCCAGTCCTATTATGGGTGCCGTCCTATGGCTTTGCCACAAAGTACAACATTAGAAGGAAGGTCATATTCATTAGCAAGGTTGTGGACCGCATTCCAAACCCTGAGATAGAATTGTTGCCCAAGGTACTGCCTTTCCCATATTGCAGACCTCATGTTCCACATACCTTGGTTGTCCAAGGAAACCAATACGGTGGTCCACGAATTTGGATACACCTGCAAGAATATGCAAAGGGATGTCATGAAAAGGATACTGCAATTAAATAGAATAATCAACAAAAAAAGGACATGATATATTGATATTTTCTCTTTTAACATTTCTAGTTAAGATTTAAGTTGAATTGGATAGCACAAGGGAGATACTTATGTCCCAAGCTGACTGATGTGGTCAGTCCTAGTACTTGAGAATAATATGTGAATGGTCAATTTGTTTTTATACACAATGAAAATAATGATGATACTGGGGAAGTCAGTCATTTTGCATGGCTTTGCATATAACAACTTTCAAAAGTGTAAACCACTAACGAGTTATTCTTAGTTAAGATTCACTATTCTTATTTAAGATCCAAAGTACACAGCAGAAAATGAGTAAACAGAGGTGGGCATTGGTACTCAGAATAAAGGAAACCTTCTGATGATCTTTATTCGACTGGTGCATGCATCTCAAATGTTTAGTCAAGAACAGCTTGTGCATCTGAAGATGTTGGTTGATATGTGCTTATCGTGCAAAGCAGAATTTAAAGCTTCCAAAATGTCCAATTTATGTAATGGTGTCTGTTGAGTCATTTTAACATGGTACTTGTTAAGTGGGAGTGGGTCCAGTAATTATGGCAAACGGCCTGAGCCCTTGCATCAATTATCTGTAGCACTATCGATGCAGATGCATCGGTGTGTCAATTGCAATATTCTCCTTTCTTTTTCCCTGAATTTAGGAGCACTAGATCCCCTCCCAAAACGATTCTCTGCAATGAAGTCTTACCAGCACTTAATGGGACCAAAAAGACACATAACATTGACACTATTTATAACTCCCAGAGCAGCAAATCATAGCTTCATACGATGTAGAAAAACATCAAGTGAAAGCACATCAAGATTGTTCTAATTACCTGAGCAGTATGTCTAGTCAGAGCATCAACTAGATTATAGCTTCTTCTCTTAGCTGGTGTCCACTGTCCGAAACCATAACTGTATTGTTGAAATAAATAGTTATTAGAACCTACCTAGCTCATTTGAATTAGGGCAAATGAAGTAAACTGCCTTACCCAACGACCCAGAAATCATAGCCGTCAAGATGCCAAGACTGAATTGTCTTTTCATTATTTTGGAAAACGACTTCAGTAAAATCATGAAGGGATGCTGGCATAACAGAGGTAGCTATGAATGTAGGACCACTTGAGGGAAGAGTTTGGATGGCATCTACACTGAAGACTCCAGGGATGCTGAAATGATCAGCAAGTTTCAGAGGGGTGTCAGGATTGATGTAGGAGACTCTGTTAATTGAATAACGCTGCTTTCCATTTATTAACGATGCTGAATTGGCCAACAAAATTGTCTTTGTTGGCGTTATCTTCCCATAATGGAATGAGCCCTGAGGATTGGGCCTTGCTGCACTTGCTGTCAAATTCCACCTTGAAGAAGACCAAAGTTTAGAAGGATCAAAATCACAAGCACTAGAATATAATCTTACATCTCCAATCACTCCAAGACTTATTTTTACCGAGGATTCTTATTTTATACCTGAAGGTTCTAGCTTGCTTCATAGACCAGTGTACTTGGTAAGTAGGGCCAATGGGCAAGGGTCCAGAGACGGGGGTGTGAGAGTTTGTGTAGTGTAAAACTGCAGTTGCTGTAAGAACACGCTTAGTGAATCGAGTGGATGTAACAATGTAGTAGTCCTTTGGTGGCTGATCCAAGGTTACTAAGACAGCCACAGATTGGCCAACATGTACATCAAGAGAGTCATAAATGCTTTGAAGGGTATGAGATCCTTCAACCTCAACTAACTTCAATTTGTGGCCCTGAATCCTGAAATTCAATGAGGTTGCCAAGCCCACATTTGAGATCCTGAACATATAGACTTTTCCTGAAAGATCAACAAGCAGATAGATGTGAGTAAAACATCTTCTATAAGAGCCGAGATAAGATTTACATAGAGAAATCAAATCTGGCTAAGAGCTAAGTGATTATTCAGTGAATCAAGAATATATTCAATTAATTATTGAGGATGACCTTGGTCACCACTGTAGGTATTCTCAGCCTGGCCATTTATAAGGACGCCATCAGGAAATGGTAGAGATTTTCCCGAGTCCAGAGATTGCTGCAATGTCTGCAAACATCATGAGAACTCATGAGGAAAAGTCTAAACAAGATAGGCACCGTTTTTAGTTTTGCAAAAATGTAAACAGTTACACAATCAACTAGATTGAGGTAGCATGTAGCCCGAAATTTATCAGTTGGAATGTAATATTGAGGTGACTATAGTTGAATTTAGACCTTTAAAATTTCAGAATTTGCAAGTTAGAGAAAGGATGGCACAGCTCCTCAAGAGAGAAGCTTCGTGTTTCCAAAATTATATATTGCTATAGATGTTGACATCCTACGGCCGACATTGGCATTGCCAAGAATGATTAAAGAAAATTAATGAATTAGTAAAGAAGAAGTGATTTTTAGCAAAATTGGGCTCATGTAATTATCTACCAAAAATTGCACTTAAAGAGATTAATGATATATGTGATTGTGACCAAAGAATAAAAACATTGCATCTTGCTGACCTTATGGTTGGTTTTGTACCAATCACCAACAAGTAAGGTGAAATCTCCATCAGGATTTGGAAAAGGGATCGGTATGCGAGGTCTCTCATATACATTGAGTCCTCCAAATCCTCCAGCAGCTTTGTGAAGCAGAGTTGAGGGGAAATATGTGTAGGACCCAATCTGATCTTTGGTTTGAAACTTGTAAGTGTAGTTCGAGTTTGGTTGGATAGCGCAGTTGGTACCCAATACTCCATCTTGCCATGAGTTCTTCCTTTGTTTAATACCATTCCTTTTTTTACATAAAACAGGTTCTCAGTAAACCACCTTATTGGTTTCGATGCTGTAATCAAATACTCAAATGTGAAAGCAAAGAAACTGCAAATGTGGACTTTGAGATCATCCTACTACAAACCTACACCGTTAAATATATGCTGTAGGGAATTTCTTAATTTAATTTTACAAAGCTGAGCAGCAAGGAGGCAGAGACCAAGTAGGGACAGAAAAGGGGAATTTTTTTTGAAATGGTCCGAATTTCTTTTTTCAGTCAAGGTCTTGCCATTGTCACTACTCATCTGCACAGTATCCAGGGGATGGTAATTTACTAATAACCTTTATATATAACCCATCAAGAGTATGATAGTATCTTCCTCTTTAACATCACGGAAGAATATACTGAACACTTTGTTTTTCAATACAAGATCATGTGTAGCTTTAAAACAGGTGATATACACAGGAAAAGCTCACCATGTCAGCAGAAATGGCTGGTCTAACTTGTTAATGAGATTGAGGATGATGTTGTCGTTAGTCACCACCTCGAGTCTAGGTCCGGGAAACTGATCATTGATAAGGATTACCTTCAAAAATCAAAGACCAAATCTTTAGAACCCAAAATTTCCCTATCTTAATTCTTAGCCAGTGGTATGAGACTATATCTAAGAGCACAATAAAAGTAAAATTACCTACCTGCTGGGGAACACCCAAAGGAGAACGAGTTCCATAACTGACAGTCCATGTATAGTACCTATATGGGTCGTCTGCTTTCACCAGAGAAACAACCAAAACAGCCAAGATTCCACAAATCACATGAAGCGAGACTGCTTTTCCCATTGAATCTGCAAAAAGCGCACTCAAGAAAGCCATCATTAATCACACATTGCCAAATCGAGATGGTTCCCATAACAAAATGAAACTTCACCATTACACTTTTCGAAGAAACAAGTGGATTATTACCAGCTTTGGGGAGCCTGTTTTTTTGGATTACAATGGAAGACAAGCTGTCAGCGACAGCCTTAAATAAGAACAGCGCGGGAATAAAAACCTTCACTGGATATACGTGAAATCTACCCGATACTGTTGCGAGCGCCCCTTCCGGCAGATGTCGTGTAAGTACTAAGTAGGGGTATAAATCGGTTCGGTCCGGTCCCGAGAAGTAATTTTCATTTTCTCTGGGACGGTCCGGCCCTAATTATTATTTTTTTCTTCTTTTTTTTTTTTTTAAAAAATAAATTAATAAAAAAATTTATTTTAAATTACTAAATTAAAATTAAGTGAATTATTAATATGTATTATGTAAATAATTTGATAAAAAATTATTTTATATGGCCAATGATAATAAATTAGATGAAAATCACATTCTTAACTTATATAATTATTATATAATTAGTTAATTGATAGAATATTAATTTGTTAATAATCTATTTTAAATTTTATATTTTTAATGGTGAAATATTAGATGAAAATTACATAATTAATTATATAATTATTATATAAATAATGTATATAATTTTTTTTTTTAAATTCGGTTCGTCTTGTCCGGTCCGGTCCTGTCCTGGGTTGGAAACTCCCTTGGACTGGGATCAGACCGAAAAGTCTCGGTCCTCTATTTCAAGGATCGAGACCGACCGGTCTTGGTCCCAGTCTGATCCGGACCGAACCAACAGTCCGATCGGTTTCTTCGGTCTGGACCGACCAACTTTTACCCCTACATGTAAGTCTAAAATTGTACGTCCTCCAATTCCAAGTCGCCCCGTAATAATCTTACTAATTTAAACAAAAAAACCATATACCAAGTAGGATTATTTTTTCACATTCTAATTTTTTAAAAAGATGATTGTTACAATTATAAAAAAATTACACTAAACTAATTTTACAAATTGATATACCTTCATGTGATCCGTTAGATCTACTTTACAATAATAATAGAGTAATACTACTCATAATTCATTTTACCATTATCCTCTCATTATTCAACGATGTGATATTAAATAATTAGAGACTATTTATTATGTTTTACTTATGAACCTATCATATAAAATTATTTATCTATAAAAATAATTTTACAATCTGACAAATTACATCAAACTATATCAGTTTGTATGATTATTTTTGTATAATCATTTTGTAGCTAAAATATTTCTCTTTTAAAAAACTTTAATCCCTAAAACTTTGAAAAGCAGTCTCTTGTTTCCATTGTGCCACATAATATATATATATATATTTTTAATTTTAGCATAATCATGCAAATAATTTTAATTTATTACAAACATTTTTTCTTTTAATTTTTATTTAAAGAGCATTGGTAGTGGTTTATGTATCTTCATATGCAAAATCATCCTTTTTGAAGAATAATTTTGCATATGAAAAAAAACTATCACATTGATTTATGCATCTTTGAATCAAATAATAATAAAATATTATTTTTTTTATTTTTTATTTGTTTCCTAAAATTATTTATATATATATATTTTACAATTAACATCTACTTTGTATTATCAACTTAATACAAATTTTATGTATCAAAATTATCTTAATATAAATTCTACAAAGTTGATTTTAATAGGTAGGAGAGAGAAAAAAATAGTAAAATAATGTTTGAAGAATGAATAGTACTTCTTCAAATTTGAAGAATCACTATTTATAGCTATGTAAAAATTTAGAGATGCATAAGCCAACGTAGATAAATTTAAAGACATATTTTTTAAATTTAAAGATGAAAATAAAGATAGAGAAGCTACTACCAATGCTCTAATAAAACACTACNGAAAAAAAACTATCACATTGATTTATGCATCTTTGAATCAAATAATAATAAAATATTATTTTTTTTATTTTTTATTTGTTTCCTAAAATTATTTATATATATATATATTTTACAATTAACATCTACTTTGTATTATCAACTTAATACAAATTTTATGTATCAAAATTATCTTAATATAAATTCTACAAAGTTGATTTTAATAGGTAGGAGAGAGAAAAAAATAGTAAAATAATGTTTGAAGAATGAATAGTGCTTCTTCAAATTTGAAGAATCACTATTTATAACTATATAAAAATTTAGAGATGCATAAGCCAACTTAGATAAATTTAAAGACATATTCTTTAAATTTAAAGATGAAAATAAAGATAGAGAAGCCACTACCAATGCTCTAATAAAACACTAGTTCATTTGTAATATTTTATCTTCTTTGGTCAATAATATTTTTTCTTCTTTCATTTAAATTAATTATAAAGCAATTCAATTTTAACAACTCCAGACAATCAAGTATAAAAGGAAAAATTAAAAAAAATAGAAATAAGATAAAANAAAAAAAAAAAAAAGACAGAAGGTTGCATTGAGGCCGGATTAGGCGGAAGAGACGCGTTTGGGCGTGATTATAGTTATGCACGCTTGAAACAAAAGCAACATAGATAATAGATTATTGTGGAATCCTTATCATCATTCATAAAGACAATGACTTTTAACTCCTTGTATGCTCATGGAATCATTGGAATGGGTGCTACCCCTATTACTTATTAAAAGTCATGCAGGCCATATGAGTATGAGCAAACCATCACCTTTAGGCTTTAAGAAAAGGTACGTATTTTGATCCCATGCCCAAAACTTAATTCAAACAAACTAGTTAAAGCACATTCACCTAAAGAATAAAAAGTAGTTGAAACCGATCATTTGTGGTGTCTTCTTTACGATATTTGGTCGTGATTAATGCAAGTTAATAGATTGACAATAATTATGGAAACATCAATCATTCCAGAAAGAAAAATTCCTCCATAACCAAAGGATCCCAAGATCTTGATCTTCCCCTTAGGCTGGATTTGGATGTTGAGTTGAGTTGAATTGAGTTGAGATTGTAGGTATTACGTGTAAAGAGATTTTGAATTAAGATGAGTTTAGTAATTTAAAAGTTGGGTGTTTGGATATTAGACTGAACTGAGTCGAACTCAGATGAATTTAACAACTATACGGGGCCTTGGAAGTCCTTCCCCGTCTTGCAAACAGTGCTTCTTTTCATAATCAATAAATTTGTTGTGGGAGTTTTAGCATGACTCCGGATCAAAGGTTGAGCGTTCGATTCAGGTCGGGTTCAAAGGATAATCAATATCCCCACTTCAAGCAAGGGAGAGATGAAAAAATAGTGGATCCCATACTATTTATTAAGTATTTAATTCACTAGGCCGGCAGTTGTAAATATGGGTCATGAGACTCGATTTATATGTTTATATAAAAACTTTGAAATGCAAGTTGGATCAAATCTTCATGTTTTTATATATTTTGGTGCATGCGAGCTTTTCTTCGTTGGTTGGTTCAACCTCGATCGTATTTTCCATCTCATTTACATTTTCATAACACTCGACAATTTCTACGAATTAGTCAAGTGCAGCCGAAGTTTCTAACCGTGTAACGTACATGGTTGGACCGTGTCACTTCCTTAACTTGAATTCTAGGAAAAAAAAACAAAGAAGCTGCTTAGAAAGAAACCAACCAAATCGTTTCTCTATAAAATGAATCAAGGTTCATCAGGATTGCAAAATTGTAGTAGATTAAGCCAAGCAATCATGGAGGTTTTACTAGAGGTAACTCTGGGGGTGTTAGCGACTAATCTTTTGAATACTGTTGCAGAGGCCAAAAATAAAGCCGTTAACTTCAAAGCCATACTCGCAGACCTCGAAACCACTGTCATAAATTTAATTCCCAAGGTGAGTAGGATCGAGCAGTTAAGCGAAGAGTTGGGAGATTTGCCCAAGGATGAAATCCAAAAGTTGAAACTGGAGTTGTGGAGAGCAACGCAGCTTGTTTCCAAGTGCAAGGAGATAGCTTGGTGGAATTACTGCAACAAGTACAGGTACTCAAACAAGCTCCTTCGACTTCATGCTACGCTTCGTAGGCTGATTGAAATGGAACTTCCAGTAGGACACGCAGAGGATCATAAGCAGATCTTGATCGAGTTGAGAAATATTCGGGTAACGAATACTACATGTTTTCTGTTAATCATGTGGAGACTGAATCCTGGTTTGAAGCATAAGGATTTGGAAGAAAGAGATGGCAATGGTTCTTCTAGGATTTCCGGAAATGGGACAAAGGTTGTACGTGTGGCTTCTGATGGCGGGTTCAAGAGGATTGCCCTGTCAGCATCAAGTTGGATTATTTCGTTTTTTAATCTGCGTTGGAGGTTTTGTGGATACAGAAGTCTGAAAAGACACATTGGATAGATTATTTGGTCGCATATATAGTATTGTAGTAGTTAACATGTATAAAGTGTCACATTTCCTAGATATTGATTATAATTGTGACATAATTGGATGCAGAAATTATGATTGTAATTAGCAGAAGTCAAGTACATCACCATTTCCATTTTTCAATAAAATTGATGTTTTTCCCGGTACATTGAGGTCCATTTGAATGTTAGAATCAACCAAAATCAGGTTACCAAATGGTTGCAAAAATCAGTAAACTGAGGCCCGAAACCATTATTTTCAAATTCTAGATTGAGGAGATAAAGGGGAAAAAAAAAAAGGTCGTTACAAATGGTTTCCTCCATCTAAACAATTAAAACATACAAGAAATTGTTCCCTCAATCTATTGACATAAACATTGAAGATATCCCAGAATCCAGCATTGGAAATGAGTCTCATGAATCAGTAACAGGTCTTATAAAAAGGGAGAAATAAAGGAACGGGAACAATCAAATGTATCACAACCACCCAAAAATGAATCCAGAATAATATGTGGAAAATGCACAGCTTACAGAAACATTCTTCCACTTAATTTATAAATTACCAATAGTCTCCACATGAACAGCTCCCATTCTCAAATGAATGGAACCGATTTGAATCCCTTACCATTATTCTTCTTTGAACAATCTTTGAAATAAATTTAATGGCAGTATGGCAATCCACACAAGTTCTTAAATTCTTAAAAACCTTGATTGTTGTTCCCGGTGGAGTTGAAATGATTCCAAATGCAACTGCAAGCTTCTCACTGTGGTAGGAAAGATTTTGCTCCTTCTGCTCCTCCTCAACATCATGTAGAACAAAATTCGTGTCAGGGACATATCCTTCTTCCCTAATCCTCTTTGACAGCTTTCCCAAGAAGTTATGTATTTCATATGATTTTGGGTGGGATTTATCTCCCACTAAGAATATATGAACCTTTCTCTTGATCTCAATCCAACTCAAACCCGGTTTCTTTACCGCTCTTTTGTCATCCATAGCCTTTCTAATCTTTGCCACCTCACTCCACATACCAGCAGTAGCATAAATGTTGGCTAGAGTAACATAGGTAGCAGGATTCTCAGGCTCTATCTCGAATAATGCTTCTGCAGCTCGCTTTGCCAACTCAAGGTTTCCGTGGATTCTACAACCACCAAGTAAAGAAGCCCACAAAAACTTATCGGGTTTCATGGGCATTTTATTAATAATATCCTCAGCTTCTACAAATCGGCCGGCTCTGGCCAGTAAATCAATGATACAAGCATAATGATCTGCTGTATGTGTCAACCCATGTTTTTCCTTGATTGAGTGGAAATATTCAATTCCTTTATCGATTAATCCAGCATGGGTACAAGCAGAAAGAACCCCAACAAAAGTAATGCGGTCAGGCGGAGTACCTGATTTGAGAAGCAACTCAAAGAACTCGAGTGCCTCGTTTGGTTGACCATTCTGAGCATATCCAACAATCAGGGAAGTCCATGAAACTAAATCTGGTTGAGGCATCCCTTTAAAAACCCTTTTTGCGTTCTCAATATTCCCACATTTTGAATACATATGAACAAGAGAACTGGCAGCAAATGAGATGGGGTCAAACCCTATACGTGTCATGTACCCATGTACCTGCTTGCCTAGGTCCTCGGCAGCATGATCGGCACAAGCATTTAAAACCCCAGCAAACGTGAACTCATTAGGTCTAATCCCTGACCTCATCAACTCAGAGAAAAATGCAAATCCCTCTTCCCTCCTTCCATCCTCAAAGTATCTATGAATCATTGCCGTCCATGAAACAACGTCTCTATCCAACATCTTGTCAAAAATGCACCTCGCCTCCTCTATACTCCCACATTTCCCATACATATCTGATAAAGCACTCCAAACCACCTCATCTGAATCCAAGCCAATTCGCATTATATGTCCATGGATCTCCTTGCCCGTACTTAAAGTTGGAATTGCTGCCGAAGCGGCTAGAGCACTAGATATCGTGAACTTATTGGATTTTGAATTCTCGTGTCTTAACATCCTTCTGTACAACTCCAAGGCCTCTTTGGGCTGGTCATGCCGAACATACCCCGATATCATCGCGGTCCAAGAAAAATTATCTCTTTCAGGCATTTCATTGAACAAATTTCTAGCCTGTTCGAGCTTCCCCACTTTCGCATACCCAGAAATCATTGTATTCCAAGAACACAAATCCTTTTCACCCATTTCATCGAACATTTTCTGGGCATGCCAAAGACTCCCACATTTCACATACATATCTAAAAAACGATTACAAATGAAGACCCCGGGCACGAACCCGGAGGCTTTGGTATGAGCATGGACCTTCTTGCCCTCTTCAAGAGCACGATGCTGGAGACAAAGCTGAATGAGGTTTGAGTATACCGAAACAGAGGGTCGGTCAATCTGGTCAAGCAACTGCACCGCTTCCCTTAAGCGCTTTTGTTCGCAGAGAATGTCTATGGCTTCTTTGAAATTCTTGGTTTCGCATAAGCGGGATATGAGAGAGTCTTTGTTATTGGACTTAAAGAAAGTCTTCTGAGAAATAGTTTGCTGATTCAGCTGGGTTTCCAGAGAAGAAGAAGAAATAGTTCTCCCGAAGGATAACCGAGACAAAGAATACGAAACTTTGAGATTCAGAAAAAATCTCATATTTGAGATTAGAAGGTAGCCGTAGCCCCAACCCAGCAACATCCAAAGTAGCGTCACATATGATCAGGAAGCAGGAAAGCTTTTCCGAGCGAAAATTCAATCTGCGTTTCTTGTTCCGAATAAATAGGTTAATAAGTACCACGCCATGAGTTATGTCTACTTAGGNTTTTTTTTTTTTTTTTTTTTTTTTTGTTTTTTTTTTTTTATTTACTAATCAAAGAAGTGACTAGTGTATTGATGTATTTTTTTATTTTTAAAAAATATTTAAATATGTTAAAAAAATGTAAAGATAAAAAGAAGAAAAAAATAAAGAATAAAAATTGTATTAGTGGGCACGCCTAGCTGTCAAAGCTAGACAGCACACTAGCATCACCCTTTGATTTATAAAAATAAATTATTTAAATTTATGTTACTTAGAATATCAACTATGTGAAGGCTTACTTAGATATGTTATTATGTTGAGATTGATATCCCAATAATCCAATTTGATTGTCATTTTTAGGTGATATTTTATTTAAATAAAATATTAGTTGTTTTGAAAATTACATAAATATTCAGCATCGTATTAATTTATCCATGAGGGACGATCGAAGTCATAGATTGATGTTACATGAACCCAACCCATGAAATTGGCACCTCTATAATTCACATTTTTATTAGTGGTTTAATATTTCAAGATTAGCCTATAATATATACTTCTCACAATCAACCCAACGCACAGTGGGGTCCAAACCCCAAACACAGTTAATTTTATTCCATCTTCACCTCTAAAAATCCACAATGCACAGTATTAAAAACATAAATAAAAAAAAAAATAGGGAGAGAAGGAGAATATGAAAACACCAAGAAGTGGATCATTGCAAGCCCCATGGTGTGCCTTCTTCGCTCCTTGGGAGAAATGTGATACAATGAGAAAACTACACTGCTAAGTTTAATGAAAATTGCACAAGAATTGTTGAAGTATACATCCATGTATTTAACCCACAACACAAAGAACAGAATGCGAAAACAACAAACAAACAAGCGTTCAACCGGGAATGAGAAGGGGTGGCTTACAACAGCTCCGGGTCCGATTTTAATCCACCACCACCCTTTATAAAGTTGTAAAACTCAAACTCCAGAGACAGAAAGGTGAAAAGCTTCATGCTATGAACACCACTTCAAGGTGCACTGCTGACACTAACATTACACACTTTTTTTTTTTTTTTTTTTTTTATAAGTACTAACATTACACACTTCTCTAAGGTCTTATCTACTCTAATCTACCAGAGACACTACTACCACACTCTCTTAGTTAGATCTTCACACAGCCCTAGGCCCAAAGAACTCACTATCATGCAGAAGAGGTGTCACAGTGCGTAGACTATCTCCCCACTGCTGTCGATATCAAGCTCCGAGTCAGAATCCAAGTCATCCATGTCATCATCCATATCCAGGTTGTCTATCGAATACTGGTTGAGGCTATTAGTCCCAACTGCTGGAATGGTGGCCTCAGCAATTATCTGCATGATCACATCAATGCTCTGCATTGGTTGGTCTGGCTCTTCAAATTGGTTGCTCATCATTCTTTCATCCATCAAGTCCGCTGGAAGATTCTTCAAAAACCACTCATGGTTCTTGATTTCAGGAATGGTGATCCTCTGTAGCATTTAAGTTGCCATAAGCATTAGCCTTAAAGAACGATTGATCTAGAAGAAGTGCAAGTTAAGCCCTTAATTTGTACTGAAACCGCCACCCAAACGAACAATTAGCATTCAACTTCCTTGGACATGGTCCCCAAATGTAAATATTTACAAATTTAAACAAGTAGAGTTGTCTACAGGATTTCCACAAACTGATAACTTATTATTCCCAACGTTTAATGTACTGAACATTGAAAACTTGACGCTTTAACACAACCCAAACTCCTCATCAATGGTTAGGGCCCAACACAAGGAGCTTCCAACAAACAAAAATGAGAAAAATAGAGATGAGCTAAGATTCACACACAAAACTGCCTGCTTTGATACCATGTAGGCATGTATAAAGCTATACATGTTGTACTTTGTTTTTACTAATTAAAAAGATAAAGCATTTATCCAAAAAACTTTGAGGTAATAGGAGATTTAAAAAAACCTCAAAATCATAATGCTAACAGAACCCCACATTGCTAACTAAGCTGGTTTTTCCTGCTATCATGGTTTGGGTACTAATATTTTTGCAGAATCATCAGCTTTAAGGTCGAGGCTTACTTTATAATACCAGCTTAGTATTCAGGAACTTATTGTAGAAACAGATTCTCTTGTTGTGAATTGGTTTAATAATAATTCTCAGCCCCCTTGGATTTATGCTGATATTTGGGATGATATCCTTCATTTTAAAAATGATTTCCCTTTTAGTATTAATCATATCTATAGAGAAGGAAATGCTTTAGCAGATAGTCTTGCTACCTATGGAGCTCAGGGCTGCACGGTAAGTTTTTCCTCCATTTTTTGAGCTCCCTAAACATATGGTTGGCCTTTTTGCTTTAAGTCGTGCAGGTATTCCTAGCTTCCAACATTAATTTGTAATGTTTTTAGCTTTAAACAGTACCATATTGTATTTTCTGGCTGGTGTTTTCCAATAATATTTTTCATAAGAGCCTGGTTTTGGGTTTCTTTTGTAAACCCCTTGCTCTGTTTGTATAAAGTATTCAGTATTCCTCCACCACAAGTGAGGATTTATCAATAAAATTGGGGTACCATCCTTTTTTTTTTTTTAAAAAAAAAAAAATCTAAAGGCACCACCTGCTCAAAAACACCAAGTAAAAAAAAAAAACAAAGAAAGAAAAGATTCCTCCGAGAAATTGGATGTCCATTAATGATTATAAAGTCAAATTGACAGTTGCTGCACAACACTTTAAAGAATGTTTACAATCAAGCATTTCTCGGTAAGAGGAAGTCGGTAAATCAGAAGAAAGAGAAGACAAATGATCACTATTCCTAATTATCAAACACCCCCACTCGTGGGGAGGCATGTACACATAAAAAGAACAAAAAAATATGAACATTAACTTGGCCACAATATATGTAGCTTGCAGCCAGGCTACCAGGGTCAAACAAAGCAGATAAATTTTGAAATTTCTGAAGAGCAACGCTAGATACAGTCCTAGGTTGTGCAAACCTCATTAAGTCCCTTTGAAAAAAAGTGTGGTTTTTTCATATGGGTCCTAAGTGTGCCCCACTTTTTTCAAAGAGACTGAATAGAACTTACACACCCTAGAACTGTACAAATAATTTTACATTTCCGACATTTATAGGCACCCAAGTCAAGGTGTATGGAGAAATATATAACCACATTTCTCGATCTATTTTATTGAACAGGAAAAATCAGTATATTTGCAGATAAAGCAATATAAGGATTCTTGGGAAAGGAGAAATCACTAACCGTTGCAGGATCGAAAACAAAAATTCTTGAGATCAGGTCATGACACTCGGGAGATATTTGAACGCCGTCGGGAATGGAATACTGGACACTGAGAATTCTCTGCATGAAACCAATAAAATAAAAAGATGATGAATATAGTAATTCACCTCAAGTCGTAAAACATGAAGTAATACAAGGCTTCACGATATACTTGTATAGTCCTGCGAAAATCCTTTGGTTCATCAGGATCCTCGAAAGGATATGCTCCCACCAGCATCACGTATAAGGTCACCCCACATGACCACACATCTGCAATCTGATATTTTATGCAACACAACATCAAAACAGCAACTCGTTAATTTTAAAATCAAAGTTTAATATTACAACAAATTAAAAGAAAGTAGCTACATGCTTTGCTACTTAAGTAGAATCCAAAGAGCTTATACTGAGAGAAAAACAACAACAGAAAGAGATATTCGAGGAGGATTCAAAAATAGACATAACACATATATCCAGCTCAAGCCCCGATACCAGACTTGGGGTAAAACAATAATATAATTACCTATTCCATTCAAGGAAAACAACAATTCATTTAAATGGAAAAAATATACCTTGCCATCATACTCTTGCCTTAGCAGTACTTCTGGAGCAATGTAGGCAGGAGTTCCCACAGTTGACTTTGGTTGTGAATGAAGAACCGAAGACTGATAAAAGGACCCATAATCAGATACGCAGAGTTTATAACAGGAGCAAAAAGAATAAATCGCCAAAAAAATTGTAAGGTCTCAAAATTTTAAAGAGCATCTAAAAGTTTTGCATTAGAATCCATACTTGCATGCTTCAGAATTCCTTGTCAAACATTTTACTTGGAAATGAGTTGGATAAACTTTTTGAAGTCAACATCATCTGAATCTGATATTGCTGTTTTATCATGAGAAATAAAAGCCGATCCAAAAAAAGGTAGAGCACTGAAACAGCTCCTATCAGATCCACTCCCCCTCCCTCCTCTCAACTCCACTCCAATCACACGTCCTAATTCTAGTCAAGAAAAAATCAGAGAACACTGAAAAGCACAAAAAAGAGATACACACCGATACCTTGGAATACCCAAAATCACATATCTTCAACCGAGGAGCTGGGCTTCCATCCAACAACGTGTTTTCCAGCTTCAAGTCCCGGTGACATACTTGCTTCACCGAGAAAACAAAATACCAAGGAGCTGATTAAATTAACAAGTTCCCATGGAAAGGCTAGGAAAGAAAAACTTTTTTTTGATAGGTAAAAGTAAATTTTATTGAAAAAAGTATAGTAACAGAGTACCCCAGGAGTATACAAACAGATTATGAAACCTAATTACATCTAGGTACCAGTGAGAGATACAAGCAGGTCACGAAAACTGTCCATATTACAAATAATGGCCGAAGCCCAAGAAAATAAAGTATTGTAAAAGAATTGCTTCAGCTCCTCCAAAGAACACTCCATGTCTTCAAAGCACTTCTTATTCCTCTCTAGCCACAAGCACCACATAATGCAATGAGGAATCATTCTCCACACAGCAGCTATAATTCCCCCTAATTCCTGTCCAACACCCCAGAATATCTCTAACTTTTTTGGGCAAGGCCCAAGCCACCCCTATCCTATTACGGATCTCATTCCATAAACACCTTGCCACCTCACAATGTAACATAAGATGATCCACTGATTCCCCATCACTCTTGCACAAGAAGCACCAATCTGCTATGATAAGACCACATTTGCTCAAATTATCTGACGTGAGGATCCGCCTAAGAGATGCAGTCCATACAAAGAAAGTGATCTTAGACAGTACTTTACATTGCCAAATGGCCTTCCAAGGAAAATTATGATCATTAGAAACTCCCAAGAGGGCCTTGTAGAAAGAGTGCACCGAAAATTTGTTCTTTCCATTCAAAATCCAGATCATTTTATCCTCCGTCTCACTGCCCATCGATATTGCATATAGCAAGTCAAAAAAATCAGCAAGCATATCCAACTCCCAATCATGAGCAGCTCTCGAGAAACTTACATCCCAATGGGCAACACCATTAGACATTACCACTAAGTCAGCCACGGCAGCCTCTTTGTTGCTGGAAATCTGGTAAAGCGTGGGAAACACCTGCTTTAGGACCCGTTCACCACACCAAGCATCATGCCAAAAGTACACTCTATCACCTCTTCCAATTGCAAATCTAAAGTACATGGAGAATCTACCCCATCCCGCTCTAATATTTTTCCACAAGCCCACACCATGTGTCCCTCTAACTTCCTTAGAACACCATCCCCACATCATACTCCCATATTTAGCATCTATGACTTCTCGCCATAAACCCTCCCCTTCCTTATGGTATCTCCACAACCATTTACCCAACAATGCTTTATTGAAAGCCCTGACATTGCACACCCCCAAGCCACCACATTGAATGGGTAAGCAAACTTTCTCCCAACTCACAATATGGAACTTAATTTCTTCCCCCATGCAATAGAAAGAAAAACTTCAGAATAAAAATATAAAAAAATGAAATAGAATACCATTTCGTGGCAGTAGCTGACTCCAGATATAAGTTGTTGAAAGAAAAACCGTGCCTGCAGCACAAAATAGAAAAAAGAAATGATAAGAAATTGCATTTGTCCAAAGGAATGGAATTCAAGAATATTGTATTAAGCACCTCATCCTCACTAAAGCGCCCAGCACTGCATATTCGCTCAAAAACCTCTCCTCCAGATGCATATTCCATAACAATCGCCAGATGGGTAGGGGTTAAAATCACCTATCGATTTGCATGTACAAATGTGATTAAACCAACTCAAACATAGCCAATCAAGCCCAAAAGTGTGAGAATAAGCTAACCTCTTTAAACCTAACAATGTTGGGATGCCTCAGAGACCTGTGATTAATGATTTCTCTTTTAACATTTTCATCTATCTGCAACAAACAATACTGCAATGAGAAACAAGAGTC
This sequence comes from Juglans hindsii, assembly GCA_003123825.1. Classification (NCBI taxonomy): domain Eukaryota; kingdom Viridiplantae; phylum Streptophyta; class Magnoliopsida; order Fagales; family Juglandaceae; genus Juglans; species Juglans hindsii. The sequence goes on along the minus strand of QEOW01001615.1, from coordinate 24,503 downwards.
CATAAAATTTTATTTTCTTACTATTATTTATGAGTTATCGCATTTTTTTTTTTTTTTAAAAAAATCTTTCTCATAAATTAGAATAAACATATTAAAGAAAACATCCAAACTTCAACTTGAACCTTCTTTGCTATATCACCTTCTCCCCCCCCCAACTTATTTTGTCGTAAGATTGAAACGACAGAAAAGAATAAGCTATTATGTGACTGAGAATAGAGTTTATAAAGAATGAGTAGTTGATCAGACATCGTTCAAGTTTAATCAATGGTCTCAGATTCTCGATCTCCAACCAATTCTTCTCAACTCCCCCCCAAAAATAAAATATATCTATTCACACAAGAGGAGACGTAAACCCCATATCCCTTGTTCTCCCCACTTCCTACACTTAAACATACTCTTAGGGTCAGTAGCAAGAAGAAAGCCAATTCAACTTGAAACCAACATCCTCCACAGGTCTCTTCTCTTTCTCTCTCACCCTTCACCGCATACAATGGCTGGGCTACCCTCGACCCTTTGATTATTGCAAAGTGGAGATCTAGACTACAGACCTATCTATAGAGAAGCTGGCCCACCCCATTCTATCAATCCCCTTGCCCATCTAGCGGCTTCTTTGAATGGTGCCAATTTTGATCATATTTCGTCATCAGAAAAATTTAAGCAAGTGCAAGATAAATCACGATAAAAACCTTAACACATTCAAGTTAACTAAAGAGCTATCTATTTGGTAGCGAAGAAAGCTGAAGAAACAATTAAAGATATTAACTTCAAGAGGCATACTGATAATGATTCTATACAGCATGGTATTATTAAAAAAAAAAAAATAGAAAGAAAAACCAACCGATTAATTGGATCTTGCTCCGGCTCTCGGCAACCAAATGGACCAAGGTAGCACCATTTCCACTAAATATTCAATCCTTATGCCTAACTAAGTAATTTAGTCCCTATACAACATCAGTTTTTTTTTTTTTTTTTTTTTTGGGAGATGTGTAGGAAGTATCAATTCTGTACAAATAAACAATAAAAATTTATTTAAAAAGAAAAAGAAAATTCTATTTGGAAACCCGTGTGCAAACCCTCCACGTCATTGACATGAAAAAACTAATTTGTAAGAGATTCATGTCAATGAAATAGAGATTCCAGGTCAATGAAATGGACGATACCGCCTTACAAGTAGAAGAACTCAAAAATAAAAATAAAAAGGAAATTCAGAATAGCCAAAATACGAGCATTAACTACTAAACCCACCATAAATAGCTTAAAAGTACATGGTAAATACTGGAAGAGAAAATGAAGAAAACATACCAATTATGGTAATCAAAAGAGTTATCTAATTACAATCAGCGGGCCAACGAACTAATTTCCATAAACAGAAGTCCCAATAGAAACTGAAGTAGATCAAATTCTTGAATTTAAAAACCGACCTTATCTCCCCGCTCGATGTACTTGACGGCGACAAGCTCCCTGGTGTGCTTGTCTCTCATCAGCCTTGCGACCCCGAAATTACCTGACCCGATATCTCGGACAAAGTCGTACCGGTCGCTGTCGTGCATGATCGGCATATCCATACCCAGCCCAACGGCTATCGCGGCCCGATCCATTTTGAGTCTCCGGCTTTGACCTAACCAAACCCGATCACATTAGAGAGCTGACTATGGTTCGTTGAATCGTAATCGGTACAGAACACTTGGGTCGGCTCGAATAATCGGCCAAGAACCCAGCGGAATCACCGTTCAGAACTCGGGGTGATTCGGCGGTAGAGAAGATGAAAAGCTCCTTCAAGTGAGTTTCGGTCCGGTTCGGGAAAAGGCGTTGTAAATTTTCGATTTTCGTGATCGGCGACGGATAAAATTATCTGAGGAAAACAGTGGGGGAGGGGTGGAGACTTTCAGATGATGGAAATGATCTTGCCAAGAGAGAACTGCTCGGTTCAAGCTGAGTCGGGCAAGAAATGGCGTCGTTTTTTTGTGGGTTTTGGTGTTGAGACGGTGCCGTTTAGAGCTACTTGCCTCGTCAGAAACGGCTGTTCCTTTGCCACGTCGCTCGTCTCTCCATTTTTGTCAATTAAACTGACCCTGCCGAATTCCTAAATGACCATCATATCCTAATGTTCGAGTTTGGATAAAATTAAGAGCAAGGATATCTAAGTTCTAAATATGAATAATACTACGTACAGTCATGACTCATGAAATGCACAAGCATCATGTAATTATTTTGAAAAAAAATTATATTTATTATTAAAATTTTTTTTTTCATGTGGATTTCGTATTTACTCATTTTTTTTAAAGGGATTGTGCAGCGCTTGTGAATTCTACGATTACAAATATCATTTCTCACCAAATATATATACGACTTTTGCGTAAGCTCTTCGTTAAAAAAAAAAAAAAAAAAGATAGACAAAAAATGGTATTTTTACATTTTTATGATAGAGTTTATTTTTTTAATAAAAGACTTATACGAGATTTATATATTTAAAACTTAAACGTGTCATTATTTTAAAATTAAATCTTAGAATAAATTAACTAAAACTAATCTGAATAAATGTATAAAATTTGATCCAAAATAATCATAAGACTTGTTGTTCAATCATAATCTTGTTACAACTAAAGATTGAGAATTCATGTTGTTATATCGACTTAGATTGTATACAAGCCAAAACTAACTTAAACTATCTAATTAAATGCCTCAAATCCGAATACTCAATGCAATTTAGCAACATGACGTTGGATTTGTAAGTTTTGAAGGCGTTTCCAAATCTAAGGCTGTGTTTGGATGTTGAGTTGAGTTGAGATGATAAAATATTGTTAGAATATTATTTTTTATTATTATTATTATTTTGAAATTTGAAAATTTTGAATTATTTATTATATTTTGTGTTGAAATTTAAAAAAGTTGTAATGATGAGTTGATATGAGTTAAGTTTGATTTAGTTTCCAAAATACCCTAAATATTGCGTGTAAATTCGAGACATATCAAGTTTAGTTTACTTTGTATTACAAGTTAACCATCACCTGATTTATTTAATCAAATAGGTTAAACCCTTCAATCTATCATGTTAATTTCATGTCAAGGTTAAAAAATTATTTACAAGTAAGCAACAACTTGAATTCAAGCAAATAATGGTAATAAGTCTTGTTCTTTAAATTTATATTCGAATGCTAATCAAACTCGAATGTATCATAGAGTCATATTTTATATTCATGAATAACTCATTTATTGTTCAAGTGAGTTCAAACTTATTTATCAAGAGCTTATCTTTTATAAAATAGATTGTTTAGATTATATCTTATAAGTCTATCTACTATTTTAATAAGCAAATTTTGAATTTTGTATAAATATCTTTATATAGTTTAAAGATACATAGAGTAATGATTATATTCATAAGGATTTATTCATAAGGGGTAGTGAAATATTTTCAGATATTTTGTGAATAATAATGAAAAAATAAAAAAAAAGATAGAATATTAAATAATAGTGAATAATAGTAAAAAGTATGTGAAAAATAATAATAAAATAATGAATAAGAGTGAGTTATTCTTAGAATACTTGAGGTATTCTCAGTACTCAAACTTAATCCTGTATTAAAAATATAATTTTTTTTATTTTTTTTTAAAATAAGTTTTTTCCCATTGTAGAGTTAAAGATAGATTAAAAATAACAATAAATATTAAATTATTCGAGGTGATATGAACTCATATATGTCGAGCCAATCTTTTTCTACGAGTTATATTATTTAGTAATTAATAATAATTAATTAATGTTTAGGAAAGACTAATTTAATAAATGAATAGGGCCATATTCCAATTTAATTATGTCAAATTTGAATAACTTGTAAAATAGCTTTATTTAATTACCATCATATTTTATTAGGGATATTGTTGGTCAGGGATGTTTCGGTCAATTTGGACAAGAGACGAAGGCTTTTTTGTTTTTTTTTTAACAGATAAGAGACGAAAGCTTGGGAGTGAAGGAAAGAAATAGAAACTGTCTGACACTTTCTGACTTTGAAGCATTGCCCAAAAAAGAAACGAGGACAATGATCGAAGGGTGGATACAGTGCTTCATCTCACAGAGTGTGAAATCGAAGATCTCATCCATTGAAAAACGTCCTTTGTCGTTCCATGGAGGAGATCCTGACCGTAGAAAAAAAAAAAAAACACAAAAAGAAATCAATTCAGGACCACCAAGCAACGTGATAAGATTCCTTTACGGCAGAAGGAATTTTTATTTGGAATATTCCACCGACCCGATTTTACTTTAGCAAGCAAGCCGGCTTATTTAATTATTTATTATAATTAATTATCTGCCTGATTTTAATTAATTAGAATATGAGACTTTTTTTAAAAAGAAAAATCTTATTGCAAGCAAGATTGTGCACCAATTCGTGCACTAATATTGATATATAATACATATGTTTAACGAAACGATATGAATTAAAGATAAAAATAATTTTTATGATATAAGAGATTTTCTTCTTCTCTCAAATTTTTTTTTAATTTTTTTTAAATTAAAAAAATCATCGGTACGCGATATGGTGCACGAACTCACTTGTACCTAACAAAACTATTTTTAAAATGAGTGTACGAAATTTACACATCTTATAACATTATTCATATAATATATAAATAAAACAAGTCTCACATATTATTTTTGAAAAAAAAAAGATAAATTTAAAACTTTCATAAAATAATTCAATTTATAATGGTGAGCTTCACTATTTTTTAAAATGAATGTGTTGAATTTATAAATTTAAGGCTGTATGTAGTATTATTCATATAATATATAAATCTTATACTATTAAATATGGTGAAATAAATATATTATCTTAAAGACTTTAGAAATAATCTTAATCACCAGAAATTCTATGCAATAATTCGCTGAAAGGTATCTTTTCTTCTTCAGATTCAATGTTGTCCATCTTTCCCTTTCAAAAGTCTTTTAGTCTTTTTCAGCTGACTATTCAATGCATGCATGCATGCATAAGCGACGGGTAAAGGTTGTGGATGATTATAAATGAATAAGACGTGGAATTTATGTCTTTTTACTAAACGGGATTATGTCCGTACTTGCTTTTGTCTCAAAATAGCATGGATGCATATATTGGTTTTGAGAACCATCCCAACCGTTTGCTCACGCTTTGAATAATATTATTGTCTTCGTTAATGAATATTTCTATGATTACTTTTATTGTAGAATGAGAAATGTTTTAGTTCAAAATTTTATAAAAAAAAAAAATAAATTAACATGATTTAATGTGATACGTTATATTATAAAATTATTTTTATTATAAAATAAATATAACGTATCATATGAAATTATGTCAGTTTGTATATTTAATTTTGTAAAACTTCTTTATGCATGTAACACTTCTCCTAAAGAAATTATATATATCCACATAAATAGTAAGAAAAATTCTTTTCATCAGTTACTATTTATCACTCCACATTCTATGAAAAATACTCTCATATTCTATGAAAAATACTCTCACATTCTATAAAAAAAAAGCTATAAATATGAGGTGTGAGAGTGAATAGTAGCTGACGCATAATAAATTCCAAATAATAAACTCTATCTTCTATATCCGCAATTGAAACCGATGAAAATGATATGTACTGTTTGGATGAATCATTTTTAGTTGTGATGAAGTGATTCGGAGACAGCTGATTTATTTATTTTTGGTTGAAAATGAGATGATATTTGGGACAAACTGAAATCAATATAAAACACATTAATGTTTTTTCTAGAATAAAAATTAAGGAGATTTTATTGTAACATCCCCAAAGTTGGGCCAATGTTATATCCTCAATGGGCTTACACTCGTGGGCTTAGCCTAAGTTCAATCTATTTAAATGGATTTGTAACGATGAACACAACTAATAATTCCACTTGCAAATGTGGCGTTGCCACGTTTCCCACTTCCAAGTCGTCCAGAACGCCAAAGTCAATGCTTGCTCATTGGCATATGATAGGAAACTCTTGATCGATCGTTCTAGTCTTTTGTCGGCCTCCTTGATTCTTTTCTGCGAAGTGGCCTTTCTTTTTTCTTTTTCTACTCCGCTTTTGTTTATGTTTCCTGCTCTGTTTCCTCATCAGCGCTAGGAAAATTAGAAGAAATTGAAGAACAGTTTCAATGAGTCTTTCTTTTTGGAGTTTTCAGATTTATTTTCCTTCTTCATCTATTTTTAACACTGATAAATTTTCTGCTCCTTTTTCTCATCAACTCCAAGAAAATGAGTAAAAAAGCAGAAGAGTTTGAAACTGATATTGGTTTCAAATTTTTGGCTACTTGAGTATTGCCGCTGATTTATCTTGTCTTCCAAAATATTGGGTTTATTTTCTTGTCCCGTATTGAAGCTTTGGGTTAGCTAGCTAAGCAAAGTTATGGCTGGAGCATTAATTGGACAGGCTGCTCTTGGAGCAGCATTTGGAGAGATATTTGCGGTGTTCTATAAAACAGTAAAGAATGTGACAAACGATACTCTAATGTTCGATTCCATCCTTGAACACCTCAAATCCACGCTAGCTGTCTTAGAGCCATTTGTCGAAGAAATACAACAGTCAAACAGAGAACTGGGACGCCCAGAAGAGGAGATAAAGGGCTTAATTGAAAAAATGAAGAAGGGTGAGAAGCTCATTAGGACGTACTCGAAACTCCCGTGGTTGAAATACTGCATGAGATTCCATTATGCGAAAAAACTCCGCAAGTTGGATGAGGCCCTTCTCAAGTTTTTTCATGTTCATGTGACAGCATGGAGTGCGAGGAATGTGTTGCAGACTTTGCAAGGAGTGAATGATATCCGAGGGCAATTTAATTTAGTGGGAATGAGTGGCGTTGGGTTGGCGTGTGCAGTTCCTCGACCCCCAAATTTTATTGTTGGATTGGATGTGCCTTTGAAGGAGGTGAAGATGCAGCTGTTGGAGGAGGTGTCGGTGCTTCTATTGACTGCTCCTGGAGGATGTGGGAAGACCACATTGGTGAAAATGCTTTGTCAGGATGAGGAAATCAAAGGTTAGTTTATCAACTTCACTTCACATATGCCAAATGCTTTGGAAAATATTGTTTGCATGTCCAGCACACCAGAATGCGGATCCTTCAAAGCATAAATGTTAGACATAAATCTCCATCTAAATAGTTTAAAAATTGATAGGCAATGCTCTTTTAACAATCCCAGTAGCATTTTTGCAACATTATCCTACTTAAGAATTACTACTTCAGAGTAGCAGCAGATAAAAGAGAGAGGAAAAATACCTCGTATCTTCATAATTGGCCACATTGTCTCAGAATATGGCTTTTGCTCATTTCTCACTTTGCTGGGATTGGTTTCGGGACTCAGTTCATTCTGCAACATTACACGTTTCTGTTTATAAGTGATACAAGACTTGAAATTTGCCATCAGTTGTATCTTTTAACTCTATTGTGTTCAAATAGGCATATTTAAGGACAATATTTTTTTTGTCCCTGTTTCGAAAACTCCAAACTTGAAGGTCATTGTACATAGAATATTTCGTCATAAGGTTGATCGGGTACCTGAGTTTCAAAGTGATGAAGATGCTATCAACCAGCTGCAGCAACTGCTGACTCAAATCAAAACTCCTATATTGTTGATCCTGGATGACGTCTGGTCCGGATCAGAATCCCTTCTGGAGAATTTCAAGTTTCAAATATCAAATTACAAGATTCTAGTGACTTCAAGAACTGCATTTCCAAGGCTTAGCTCTAAATATACGTTAAAACCACTAAACGATACAGATTCAATGACTCTTTTTCGACATTCAGCAATCTTGCTAGATGGGAGTTCTTACATTCCAGATGAAGATATTATTCATAAGGTACTTTCTTAACCTGTGTCACGCACACACATATAATGTTTATGAGTGAAGCAATACATGATATACCAGTTTCTGTCTCGATATGTAGCTACACCAGCTTTCCCCAAATCCTACAGTATATAATCAAAAGTAGAGATACAAACTATGTGTTTTTTTTTCATTTCCAGACATTTTAATCTTGTTGAGATGGCCAAAAACTTTATTAATATTACCCACAGAATATCCAAACAATAACTCGAGTTCATTTGGTGGCCTTGAGATGCAGATAGTGAAATGCTGTGGGGGTTTCCCACTAGCCCTTGCTGTGATTGGCAGATCACTTTGTGGGATGTCAGCAGTGACCTGGCGCAAGAGAGTGAAGGACTGGTCTAGTGGTCATTCTATTCTTGATTCTGATAGCTCTTTGCTTGGGTGTCTAAAAAGGAGCCTAGAATTCTCTGATGATGAAATCATCCGGAAGCAAGAGATTATATTGAAGGAGTGTTTTTTGGACCTAGGTTCTTTTCCAGAGGACAAAAGGATCTCCCTTATTCCTCTCACCGATATGTGGGCAGAATTATATGAACTAGATGAAGATGACAGCATTGCTAACCTACTTGAGCTCATCGTCCGGAATCTTGCCAGTCTTGAGGACTTCCCATGGTATGCTAGTTTTTTATTTGTATCATGAGATTTTCCAGCAGGCTGATTTTTTAATGTATTCAATTCTAGGTGCTAGTTATAATATTTTGACTATATATATGCTAAATATAATATGTCTTACAGATGATGCACTTTAGATTTTAATTGATAATGCATAATAGTTTACCCGACGTGTCGATTGTCGAAGAACTATTTTTCAGTGGTAGCATATGGATCTCCCTGGGGAAAGAAAATTACTTGAGACTTAGGAAAGATAAAGTCATACCATCTAAAAATAAGGGAGGACTTCAACCACAATCTTTACCTTTTGTAGTTTGTATCATATAGATTCTTCAATTTGATCTTCTTAACAACAAATTATTACTGTTAACTTCTCTTACCAATGTGACTACTTCTCTTACCAATCTTATTCGCACTGTTTTTAGTTTGTTGGACAGTCATGGAATTTATATTTTCAAGTGTAAGGACTCGAGAACATGAATCTCTTCTAAGCATCAATTTTATCTCATTTACCAGGAAACATGCAAGTGATTTTGCTAGCTGCTACAGCGAAGACTTCATCTCCCAACATGATCTTCTTAGAGAGCTAGCTATGCACCAGAGCAACTTGGAGCCAGTAGAACAAAGGAAACGACTAATTGTGGACATAAGTGGAAACAACCTTCCCAAGTGGTGGATACAACATAATCTAAAACCTATCAATGCCCGCCTTTTGTCTATCTCAACTGGTTGGTTAATCTCTCTCTCTCTCTCTCTCACACACACACTCACACACACACACACACACACACACACACACACAAGCAAAAGTTGTAACCTATTGCATATTAGGTGCCCTGTCATAACATAGAGGATATTGTTTGCAGATGAAATGTTCTCATCAACTTGGTTCAACATTCAACCACTTGAAGTGGAGGTTCTAGTTCTAAATTTTGAAACGAAGAATTACACCTTCCCTGATTTTGTGAAGAAAATGGATAAACTAAAGGTGCTTATAGTCACAAATTGTGGTTTCTCTCATGCTGAATTAGGTAGTTTTCACTTACCTGGGTCGGTACCTTGTCTAAAGAGAATTGTATTAGAGAACGTTTCAGTTCCTTCCCTTTGCAAGAGCCTAGAACAATTGAGGAGTTTGGAGAAGATATCCTTGTTGAGGTGTAATATTGGTCAGGCTTTTAAGAGTATCCAGGTTTCAAATGCATTACCAAATCTTGTGGAGATAAACATTGATCTTTGTGAAGATATTGCAGAATTGCTGGTCGACCTCTGTGATATTATTTGCCTTAAGAAGCTCAGTATCACCAATTGTTATAAGTTCTCTGCACTGCCTCAAGGGATTGGAAAGTTGGTGAATTTGGAAGTGCTAAGGCTCAGGGCATGTATTAATTTGCTCAACCTGCCAGAGTCAATCAGAAGCATCCATAATTTAACTATTTTTGATACATCCTACTGCCTAAAAATGATGTGGTTTCCAGAACACATTGGTGAGTTTTGTAAGTTGGAAGAGCTCCACATGGAAGCGTGCTTACTATTGAGTAATCAGCTTTATCGGCAATGGTCGAATCAGTTGCCACCATTGTTTCAGAATCTAAAGCAACTGAAGCTTGTGACATGTGATGAAGAGATGTCCAACTTATGGGAGCCTGTCAAGGAGTTCCACACAAGTGTGAAGGTAAAGGTGATTAGAAGTTCAGGGCTGATAATCCGACGGGTTGGTCTTATATTTGCGGGAGCTGCAACAGAGTCAACATCTTTATACGGTCACAATTCACTATATTGAAAGAGAAAAAGAAAATATTTTTCTATGATTTTATTTTCCTCTATAAATTTCAAAAGAAATTATACATTAATTGTTAATACAAAGTCAACTGGAAGGTACGAGGGGTGGTTCTAGTTTCACAACGAATACGAATACGAAGTTAACGATAAGAGTTATTCTATTTTTAAGTTTGTGTATAGAGAGCCATTCACATTATTTAAATAGTAATATTTTATTTGTAAAATTTAAATTTTAAAATTTATCTTTCAAATCAAATTATATCATGTAAATATTTTACTAGATATGTTCGACACATCGACTTGGAAATAAAATTTTTGAAATTATTATGACAGAATGAAAGTACCATATCATCCATATTCTGAAAATATTTAATAATTTTTCTGAGGTCATGGTAAAGTTATTGGTTTGTGCAGAAACTGTAACCCAAAACTGAGAGTAAAGTGTTTAAATCCACAAAGTAAATAAATCAAGAACCTACTCCATAGCCTTCAACTTTATGCTACATGAATGGTGATAATTCTTTCTGTAACAAACCCTAGGCATCAAGGGAGGATACTCAGTACTTAAGCAATTCTCTTCTTGTTATCATTAGTATTTGGAACTCAAAGACAGCACGTGTCACGAGTGCTTGAGGGCAGGTTCTTGAAGAGATGAGAAGGGTTGTGATGTTGTGATAAGTTGGAACTGGTAACATAAAGTGAAGAGAAGGAGATTGAAGAAGGATAATGGCTTTAATTGTCAAATTAATGAAAATGGGAGTTTTGAGTATTATGCGACTTGTAGCAAACAATTTTGTTAATTGATAAGTTGTTGTTTGTAAGTGTCGTTTAGTGTGTTTCTATTTTGAAGAGTTTAGCTCAACGGTGTGTTTGGTTTGTTTGATGTATAAGCTACGTTTCATGTTTTTAGTTTCGCATTCTGAGATTCCTTCATGCTCTGTGATTATAAAAGCAGTTGCATGGCTTGTGTAGACTTCCATCTTTGATCATTGAAGTTTGAGTCTTGGGAGGTTGGGAATTCGTCGAAAATTCCCTGTCAAGATTCATCAATGGAATCGTGCGTTTGATCACTCTGTGTTGTGTTCTTTGCATTCTTCCTTAATTTTTCTTGCAATTCTTGGGGTTTGGTGTTCAGTTCAAGCAGTGCAGTAGTGTTCTTGTTATCAAGAACGTTACAAGTGGTATCAATAGTCGACGATCCTCTAATGGCAGAAGGCACGGGAAGAGCAATGAAAGGTCATCAAGAAGTTTCACAGAAGCAACAAGATGTGTTGTAGAAGTAGTTGGACAGCCATCAGCAAGCAATCAATGGAATTACAGAAAAGCTTAACCATGTATTTGATATGCTTTGTTCTTTGGTAGAGTCTTCTCATGTTAATTCTAATCGTGATGGATTTGTGGATCCAAGAAATGTGGCTTGTTATGAGGAAAGGAACCCTCTGCATAGGGGGTTTAGATTAGATTTTTCACATTTTAGTGAGAATGATCTTGTTGGTCGGGTTTTTAAAGCCAATCAGTTTTTCGATTACAATCGACTCCCTTTCATCAGAAGTTGTTGATAGCTTCTTATAACATGGATGGAGAAGCCGTAATTTGGTATTAAGATGCCTTTGAAAATGGGCAATTCAATTCTTGGGACACTTTGGTGTCAGCCATTCAAGTTAGATTTGGGTCATCATCCTATGATGACCCAATGGAAGCTTTAACTAAACTCAAGCAGACAACTTATGTGACCTTGTATAAATCCCAGTTTGAGGCATTGTTGAATAGGTTGAAAGGGCTATTTGTGAAGCACAAGTTAAGTTGCTTCTTAAGTGGGTTAAAAGATGAGATCAAATTGCCAGTTCAAATGCTGAGTCTAGTGAATCTTAGGGCTGCTTTTGGCCTTGAAAATATTCAAGAGGAATATGTTTTGTCCTCAAGAACATCTTGGAGACAAAATTCGAGTTTTGTAGATAGAGGAGCTATTGATAATGGGGCTAATTTTGGTCAAAGATCTGATCCTCTTATGAGGAAAATGACTTCAATTCAAATGGATAAAAAAAGGAAGAGGAGTCTTTGTTTTCATTGTGATGAAAAGTGGAATTCTAGTCATGTATGTAAAGTTTCAAAGGTTTACTTTTTTCAAGGGAAAAAAGACAGCTTTGAAGAATGAGTTCTTGAAGAAAAAGAGGAGTTGCCAGAAGTTGTTTAAGAGGGGGTTGTGCAACAATTTGAGGTGCTTGAGGTTTCTATTCATACTATTTCTGGTTGTGTGAACAACAATGCAATGAAGCTGTTAGGAAGAATTGTGTCTTTTAGTGTGAAGATACTTGTAGATTTAGGAAGCACTCATAATTTCTTGGATCCATTAGTAGTTGAAGTAACCAATTTAAAAGTTGAAAAAGATGCGGGATTGCAAGTGAAGGTGGCAAATGGAGCAAAAGTTCTTAGTCAAGGCAGATGTGAGGAAATAGTGAAGATTCAAGGGTCCAAGTTTTTGGTTCCATTCCATGTTTTAACACTAGGTGGTTGTGACATTGTTCTTAGGGTTCAATGGCTTAAAACATTAGGCCCTATTCAGTGGAATTTTAATAACATATCCATGCAATTTGAGGTGAATGGGAACAATCTGCTATTGCAGGATCTTTTTTTCTGATAGAGTGCAAGTGGACGCTAGGGTCAACATGTTAAAGTCTTCTTTCATTGGCCAGCAAAGATGGTTATTGCAGCTAGTAGCAGTACAAGATAAAGGGGAGAAAATGGCAGTTTTACCAGAAGTTGAGGAGCTGCTACAACAATTTACATATGTTTTTGAGGAATCAGTTCGGTTACCTCCAACTCGAGATTTTGATCATCAAATTGTGTTGAAGGAAGACACTACTCCAGTTTTTGTGAGGCCTTATAGGTATCCTCACTACTAAAAATAGAAATTGAGAAAATTGTTCAAGACTTATTGGTTAATGGGGTGATTAGACCAAGCCAAATTCAATTTTCCTCACCTATCCTCCTTGTGAAGAAAATTGATAATACATGGAGGATGTGCATCGATTATAGAGCTCTCAATCAGAAAATTGTCAAGGATAAATTTCCTATTCCTGTTATTGATGAGCTCCTTGATGAGTTGTTTGGGGCAAGATATTTTTTTAAATTTGATTTAAGATCAGGTTATCATCAAGTAAGGGTGAGAGATGAGGATATTTCTAAGACAACATTTGGAACTCATGAAGGTCATTATGAGTTCTTGGTAATGCATTTTGGGCTTACCAATGCAACTGTCACTTTTCAAGATTAAATGAATCATGTCTTTAAACCTTTTCTCATAAAATTTGTCTCAGTATTCGTTGATGATATCTTGGTTTATAGCCAAGATTTAACTCAGCCTCTTGTGCATTTGAAGACAGTGTTATCTGTTTTACAGCAACATATCTTGTTTGTTAAAAGATTTAAATGTAGATTTGGTGTGATGAAAGTGGATTATTTGGGCCACATTATTTCTGGGGAGGGAGTTCAAGCAGACCCCACTAAGATATCAGCTATGATTGAGTGGCCTATTCTTAAAATAATGAAGGCTTTGAGAGGTTTTCTAGGCCTAACTTGGTATTACAGAAAGTTCATTAAAAACAATGGGTCAATAATTGCTCCATTGACCTTGTTGTTAAGAAAGAATGGTTATAGTTGGTCTAATGGAGCTGAGGAAGCTTTTACACAACTCAAGAATGTTGTAGCTCACCCTCTTGTTTTGAAGCTGCCAGACTTTTCCTAAGAGTTTACAATCGAATGTGATGCCTCAGGGGTTGGATTGAGGGCTGTATTGATGCAGAACAACCAGCCTATAGCTTTTTTTAGTAAGGCTCTTAACGGTAAAGCTTTACTCTTATCAACTTATGAGAAAGAATTTTTTACATTTGTGAGTGTAGTGGGAAAGTGGAGGCCATACTTGTTGGGTCAGCCTTTCAAAATAAGACTGACCAGCAAACTTTGAAGAATTTGTTGGAGCAAAAAGTGGCTACAGAAGCACAACATAAATGGATTTCGAAACTCATAGATTATGACTTTAAAGTTGAGTACAAGAGAGGGAGAGATAATATAAGTGGCTGATGCACTTTCTAGAAAGATGGAAGAGGATTCAGCTACCTTGGCCCTGATTTCATTTCTTACTCCTGTGTGGATAAATGATCTTAAGCAGAGTTATTTGGAATTTTCTGAGATGACTCAATTAATTGATGCACTGCAAAAAGGGGAGCATGTTTCTGAAGATTTTTCTCTACAACAAGGACTTCTTCTAAGGAAAGGGAAGCTGGTTATAGTTCTTGGTTCTTTGTTTCAGAAGAGAGTTTTGCAGCACATCCATTACAATCTAGAAGCAGGTCACCTTGGTTATCATAAGACTCTACAAAAGGCTAAACTTGATTTTTATTGGCCTGGTATGAGGAAGGATATTAGGAGGGTGGTAAAAGAATGTCAGACATGTCAAGTGAATAAGTCTGAAAATATGGTGCCAGCAGGGTTACTCCAACCCTTGCATATTCCTCAAAGTCCTTGGCTTGGTATTGCCTTGGACTTCATTGAGGGGCTTCCTAGTTCTAATGGCATGACAGTGATTTTAACTAGCGTGGACAAGTTGACCAAGTTTGGTCATTTCTTTCCTATGTCTTATCCATATACAACATCTAACTTGATAGAAGTATTCTTCTTTGGGGTGTTCAAGCTTCATGGTTTGCCTAGGATCATTGTCTCAGATCGTGATGTTGTTTTACCAAGCTTATTTTAGCAAGAGCTCTTCAAAATGCAAGGTACCATCTTGGCTATAAGCTCAGCTTACCATCCTCAATCTGATGGTCAAGCTGATGTACTAAATAAAGTTGTTGAAGTTTATTTGAGAGCATATAGCAATATACTGGATCTAAACCAAGAAGCTAGAGTAATTGGTTGCCAATGGCTTAGTGGCATTATAATACAACTGTGCATTCTTCCACAGGAGTTTCTTCATTTTAGGCCTTATATGGGATGCCACCACTAAGATTACTGTCTTATGTGGTAGGCACTACTACTAATGCTGCAGTAGATCAACACTTCAAGACTAGAGAATATATTTTATCATTCTTGAAAGAAAATTTGAAGAAAGCTCATGACAGAATGAGAGTGTATGCTGATAGGAAGAAATCAAAAAGAACCTTTGAGCAAGGAGATTAGGTTTTTCTTAAACTCCAGCCTTATAGGCAGAAATCAGTGGCTATGAGACACAACATGAAACTTGCCTCTCGATATTATGGTCTTTTTCAAGTCATTCAAAAGTTTGGCTCAGTTGTTTATAAATTGAATTTGCCATACACATCGAAAATTTATCTAGTCTTCCACGTGTCATGTCTTAAGAAGAAATTAGGAGATCAGATTTCCCATTTGCCTACTCTTCCTCCAATTGATGATGAAGGTATTGTTCAACCCGAGCATGAAAGAATTCTTGAAAGAAGAATGAAAAAAATGGGCAATCATTCTACTACTGAGGTGCTGGTTAAGTGGGTAGGAGCTAAAAAGGAGGATAATTCGTGGGAATTATTGTACAAATTGAGGTCTTTGTATCCTCATTTGGTGGGCACTATTTTGTAATTGTCACGGGTGCCTTGGGGGCAGGTTCTTGAAGAGGGGAGAAGGGCTATGATGTTGTGATGGGGTGGAACTAATAACAAAAAGTGAAGAGAATGAGATTGAAAAAGGATAACGGCTTTAACTGTCAAATTAATGAAATATGGAGTTCTGAGCAGTATGCAACTTGTAGTAAACGGTTTTGTTAATTGATAAGTTGTTGTTTGTAAGTGTCGTCTAGTGTGTTTCTATTTTGAGGAGTTTAGTTAAACGATGTGTTTGGGTTGTTAGGTGTATAAGCTGCGTTTCATATTTTTAGTTTTGCGCTTTGAGATTCCTTCATTGTAATGCCCCAGTCCCGCAGGGGTCGGAGAGTTATTCCTTGTCACTTAAACTCACATTCTAACAATATATTCATAAAATCCAAAATCTCAATATCATATAAAATATTTTGTTTTAGACTAATTTCTTCAATATAATCAACCTCTCAAAATACAAAATCATTAGAACACGACAAAATTTCTTAACTAAAAGGCCAATACTCAAAGAAACCTTCTATGCTTAATCCACTATGATTAAAAATCATTTCACTTATGCTCCATAATTTTGATCCTCAGCTGAAATATCCAAATCATCTTAAAAACGTTTGTGGAGATAAAGAGTGAGTTATCAACAACTCAGTAAGCAGATGACATATACTAGTATGCAAATATGAGTATGTACAAAGTACAATATGCATAACAAAATATTTTCCAGAGTTATCATGCAGAACAAAACATGTTTTCAAACGTAACAGAATAATAGTTTTAAGACACATAAAAATCAGAGTACTTTGGCATAACATAATCTAAGCATCATCAAAATAGAGCATCTCACAAAGCAGAGACCATATTTCACCTCCGTGGTAGGGTTGTGCTATCCTTGGTGGCCAAACCGGACAGACACAAATGTGAGATCTTTCACTTATTTTTCTCGGAGTCCCAAGTGTGGACACATGAAAGACTACATAAAACCACTTTGTTTCCAAAATGGGTGCACTCAGAGACAGAGAAGTTGGTACCAACCCAAACAGGACAGAGCAGAGCATAACAAAGCAGAGCAGAAACAGAGTTAGATAAAAAACCAATACACCATGCCAAAGGTTTTCAGATGCCATATCAAAACAAAATAGAGTATCGAAACATATTCAGATCATTCTTACATACTGAAAACAAAAGTCAGAGCATCTTTCTAATCAATGCACAAATTTTCAGATTTTCAATATCACTCATTTTCACATTTCAGAGACATCATGACAAAATAAATCTTATGTCTACACAATGTATGACAGAAACCATTTTCCTTCTTTCATATAGATTTCATGAGTAATGCAAATAAACGACCGATTTTTTTTTTCAAGTTCTCATTTCATAACAAAATATGTAAAATTTTTAGACAGTCAACATCACTCTAAACAATTCGTGTAAAGCCTAACATAAGAATCCCGTTTACTTAGAGTTCTTAACTTTTCAGAAAGTTTTTGCAACAGTGCTAAACCAAAATCAATCGTCACCTATAAAAATGTCACGTAATTTCCATAAATTAGCTGAACACATGCATATTTCAATACTATAATACCAAAATAGTCTATTTTACATAAATATCTAAAATTCACTAAACCCTAAAATATCAATACTTTCCCCAAATTTTATCGATACCGTTTCACTCTACCAACCAATACATTAATATTAAAGATATTTCTATAAAATAAGATTTTTGGTACTAGTATAAAGTGGTATTAGACCCACTTAAAAAAAAAAAATATTATACTGATTCCTATAAACAGACCCATGGTTACAAATAACATAAAAATACACGTTGTAATTCAAGGGACAAAATCGTAATAACAACTAATCATTCTATAACTTTACGTAAAAACCCGTAAGCCATGTTTTTCTTTATTTGCATGGAAGTATACCTAGACCCAGGTCATGCAATAGAGGCTCATCGTGGGGGCAACTACGAGGTGGCAGAGACACGGGCGAAGCTGGAAGCTGAGCGCAGATGAGAGAGAGAGAGTTAACGTAGAGAGAGAGAGATATGACAGTGAGAGGGAGGACTAACGCACCAAGCACGACGGGGAGCTACGGACAGGGGCCACCCGGCCCAGGGCAGCGTCCGAAGGTAGAGGCTTGTCCTCCGACGTCGTCTGCTGCCTACGAAGTTGCCTGAGGGTGGTGGGTGATCGTGCCGTCGTGACGTGTGTGTGG
>QEOW01001613.1:213564-249329 GCA_003123825.1 Juglans hindsii | reverse complement strand
AAAAAAAAAAGGTGTGGAAGAAGCCCTCCACACTTTTGCAAAAAAAAAAAGGATTTCAAACAAGGAACATCAAGAACATTCTAAGTAGTTTTCCAGATTCTTGTTAGCCAAAGCCTACAAGCTCAAGCTCAAGTTCGCACGGAGAGATTTACAGAGACCCAAATCGAAATAAAAAGAAGAGAACAAACCTTGGATGACGGCGAAGACGATGGTGGGGTCACGAGGATGATGGGGTTTCTTCGATCGGCGGATTCGACACTGAGGGAGGCTAGGGTTCCTTAACGGCACTGAGGGAGGCTAGGATTCCTTAACGAGAGAGAGAGAGAGAGAGAGAGAGAGAGAGAGAAGGCTGAAGGGGGGCGGGGGGTTTTTAACCCTTGTGTCAAAACGACGCCATTTTGATTCATCAAGACGGCGTCGTTTTGACGCTGGGTTTGATTTTTAAAAAAAACCCAGGTACCGGGTATAAAACCCAGAACCCGGGTTCTAAACCCGGTATCCGGCCCGGGTTTTGCAACCCGGGTTCCGACCCGTACATGATCCGGGCCGGAACCCGCAACCGGAACCCGAAAAACCAGGTTCCGGACCGGGCTGGGAAAAAACCCGGCCCGGATGAACAGTGCTACCTAAATCCATTGGAAACCTATCTCTCTCACTTGAAAAACTTCAACAAAGTGATTGCAATATTAAGGGCAACATTCCGCGAAGTATTGGCAATTTAAGTACATTGATAGCTTTGTCCTTGGGCGGCAATGAAATGGCAGGATCTATTCCAACTACAATTGGAAGATTGCGCATGATCCAAGTTTTGAAATTTGAAGGCAATAGACTACAGGGTCCCATTCCATCTAGCCTATGCAATTTAGTAAGCTTGTTTGGATTAGGTTTAAATGATAAGGAACTTTCTGGACATAGTCCAGCATGCTTAAATAATGACTTCCTTAAGAGCTCTTTACTTAGGTTCTAACCAATTGACTTCTACAATTCCTTTGAGCTTACAGAGACTTTCATATCTTTTGAAGGTCGACCTATCAACAAATTCTCTAAGTGGCACTATTGCATTAGAGATTGGAAATATCAATGTCTTGAGAATATTGGATTTGTCAACAAATCAACTCTCAGGTAATATCCCAATAACGATTGGTGACCTTAAAGATCTGACCAATCTCTCTCTCGCATTCAATCGACTAGAATGTTCAATTGCTGTACATTTTGGTGCACTGGTAGGCTTGGAGTTCTTAGATCTTTCTTATAACAATTTATCTGGTCAGGTTCCCTAGTCTTTAGAAGGGCTCTTATATCTCAAATATCTAAATGTCTCCTTTAATAAACTGCATGGTGAAATTCCTGCAAGAGGACCATTTTTTAAACTTCTCAACTGCATCATTTATGTCAAACAAGGCACTCTGCGGTGTGAGTCGATTGCAAGTTTCCCCATGCAAAGGAGGTGCTTCTTTTTCCACAAATATTAAAGTATATATTACCTTTCAATTGGTCTAATAATGCTTGCATCATCCTTACCACATGGAGACGGAAGGCATGTTACAGAAAAAAAAAATACAATAAAAGACAGTTTGTGAAAAGTAGAAGCTCCACTCAAGTTCTCACCCGATCCTCGTTCTTGACTCAATGATTGGTCCTATTTTTACTTGGAATATCAGGGTACTGGAACATCAAGGGGCCGATTAAAGAAGTTGATTGCCAAGTTTAAACCAAAAATTGTAGCATTATTTGAACCATTCCAGAGTTTTGATCAAGCACATGGATTGAAGTGTTCTTTGAATATGGATTATGTCGTTAATGAATCTGATGGTGGTAAAATCTGGGTTTTTTGGGAAAAGGATACTGTGGTTCAGGTTGTTCATAGGGATATACAGTTTCTGATACTACGTATAGCTGAGGGCTCATCTCAGTTTTTGTGTACTTTTATCTATGCCAAATGTAATATGTATGATCGAAAAGCTCTATGGGATGATCTTAGTCTACAAGGGCTGAGCACCGAACCCTGTTTATTTGTGGGGGATTTTAATGTCATCCGGTATGATTATGAAAGACGGGGTGGAAGACCAAGACCAAGAGTTGCAATGGCTGACTTCAACAACTGGAATCATCAGGAGGTTCGATTTAGATGAAGTTCAAGGGCAATGACTTCACTTGGTGCAATGGGCAAGCTAGTCTAGCGAGATCATGGGCAAAATTGGGTCGAGCATTGTTTAATGCTCCCCTGATGTCTTCACGTCCTAATGCAGTGTGCTTGATTCTTTCGAGGACTACCTCAGATCATTCCCCCTTGCTACTTGAGTTCAATTTGGATCTTTTCAATTATGGTTCGCCGCCATTTCACTTTCAACAAATGTGGGTTGATCACCCAGATTTTATGGAGTTTATTCGGGTGGTTTGGTCTGAAGCTGTGATAGGAAGAGGAATGTATAAACTGATTGCCAAACTTAAGAAAACTACGTTGGCTCTCCGAGAGTGGAACACGACAGTGTTTGGAAGAACTAATGTGAAGATTGACATGCTTGAAATACATGTTGAGACTTTGTAAAATAGACTACAATTGGGCTGGGATGAAGAGGTGGCTTGGGAACTTTCAAATTCCTCAACTTAGTTGGTTACCTAGAGACGAAGAGAGGATCTAAGACTAGGTCAAATGGCTAAGATGAAATGGCAAGTGGATGGGGATTGTAACTCCAAATTTTTCCATGCATGTTTAGAAAACAAAAGGCGTAAACGTGTTCTAGAAATGAGGTCTTCTAACAGGACTGCTTGTGAATCGCGAGAGTTGATACATCAAGGTGCAGTAGATTTTTTTGCTAGTTTCCTTCAAGGGGATCCGTCCAGAGAGCTACCAAATTTATCTCATTTGATACCGACAGTAATTCTGGAGGAAGAGTGTGATCTTGTTTAGTTCCATCTATGGAGGAAATTTCGGATGCAGTCTCTTCTATTCCGTCTAATAGTGGTTCGGGGCCTGATGGTTTTGGTTCAGGATTTTTCAAGAGCTGCTGGGAGGTGGTGAAATTTGATGTCTTGGTAGCTATCTCAGAGTTTTTTTTAGCTTCAAACATCTCCCAAGATTTTTTATGGCCTCTTTTCTTGTTTTAATCCCTAAGGTTGATACACCAACGGGTTTTGACAAGTTCAGGCCTATTAGTCTTTGTTCATTTTTCTATAAAATATGCTAAAAAATTATTGTTAACCGTTTGACAGGTTTCCTTCCAAGGAGGATTTCTTTGGAGTAAGGTGCTTTTATTCCAGGTAGGAGTATCTTTGAAAATACCAGCCTCACTCAGGAAATGGTGCATTCCATTAATAAAAAATATCATGGTGAGAATATTATGCTTAAAGTTGACATGGGCATATGACCGGGTTGATTGGAATTTTTTGCTAGAGGTTCTTCGATGTTTTGGATTCTCTCCCCAATTTTGAGCTCTAATCCGAGTATTCAATAATGATGAATGAGACAATACTGGGTTTTTTTCAAGGTGGTCGGGGATTGCATTAGGGGGTTCCTTTCTCTCTTTATTTGTTTATCATTTTACAAGAGGTGCTTTCTAGATTGATCAAGCAAAGTGTGGGGAATAAAAGGTTTGGTCAATTTTCACAAGCCAGAGGTACGACTATTATTTCTCACTTAATGTATATTGATGATAGGGTAATTTTCACTAATTATAGCATGAGATCTATTTGGGAGCTTTTACCAGTTTTGACTCAATATGAGAGATGGTGAGGATAAAGCATTAATAAACATAAAATTGCCATGTTCTTTTCTCATCATATTTCTTTGGCTCGCAAAAGGGAGATTATATAGAGAAAAGGATTTATGGAGGGATCCTTTCTTTTCAAAAAATCTAGGGTCCCTATTATATTGGGTAGACTCAAATATGAGCACTTGGAGGAACTGGTGACCAAAGTGAGTACTAAACTAAGTGGATGGAGAATGAAGCTTCTTTCTGCCTCTGGCTCCCCCGACCCCCATGTACGGAAACTAAGGAATTGAGATGCCCGAATGATGACAACACGGTCACGCATCCCAACAATAGTGCCAAGTGTGTGTACATGCAACAGTGTACAATGAACAACGCAGCGGATAATATAAGTAAGTCAACTAAGTACCAAAATTTTTAATACAAATTTACATAAGTAAAACGTTTAAAAAGAAGTTATACAGTTATCCCGAAAAATATGATACAAGGTCTAAATACATAAACGAGTGATCACATATCACTCCTCTGGCGAAGCTGAACCCTCAGGCTCACCCTCAGCATCATCTGCATCAAAATATGCGTTATCATAAAACGATACTGCAGATAAGTATAATCCAAACAACCCTCGAGAATAAAAATGCATAATACAACCAACAATTATGCATGCATATGTTGAAATATGCATTAGTCCCAAAACCTCATTTTCCCATAAAATGTATATTTTCCAACGGACGCCAAAATCCCATTTAGCCCAAAATATTTCCATAAAAACATTTTCCCACCATTTTTCCAAAAAAAAAATGACCCAAATCAATAATCCACTATTTTCCCAGAAAATGGCCCAAACAAATAATCCATTTTAACCGTATGCACCACGATCTCCCCTATGGATCATTCACACACTCTGGCTCCCTTCGTCCCACCATGGGTAACGACCGTGCGAGTGACTTCATGACGAGCGATGCCTAGTTCCGCTCCTAGCGCGTTCGTGGCCAAGCATCCTCTAACCCTTGCCAACAAAGGGGCCACAGAGTCGGCACAAAAGCGTTACCATCCCGTCAAACCCAAGGGATGTCACTCAGTATATTCCGCTCCCGAGTGACCAAAGGAACTCCACCGAGATAATGTCTCATCTTGGCTTGGGGTGATGGTACACACGCACCCAAAAACCATTTCTCACATGAAAACTCAGTTTTCAAACATACACATGAACATGTATGCAATTACGGGAAAACTGAATTTTTATTTACAAACATGAACATGCGTGCAAATATGCAATGTACATGATACAACACAATATCCAACAACCAACAACCAACAAATCACAACATAGACCAGTCACACAACAACTCCATCCTCCAATCCCTGCGACCCCCTTACTCTTTAGACTCGGTCCGGCACAACCAACCAGATCAGAATAAAAATGAGTTAGTGCAAAAATACATTTAAATCACAAAAGTTCTTTGGAAAAATACTTATAGTATTCTAATATAATTTTCGAATGATCACAGATGTGCTAGAAGTAGCGACATAGCAACGTAACAGTGCAAAATGCACTATGGCGGTGGGTCTCAAAATGCTAGATTTTAAACGGGAACAAATGAAGACTTGAGATTACTAGAGAAGAGCTTAGGGATGTTGGTGAAACTAATGGTGGTGGTGGTTGTCGGTGGGTGGCAACGTAGAGGGTAGTTGAAGTCCAAAAGGGAAATGGAGTTGGATGGACTTCATCGGTGGTGGATCGGAGTTGAGGATGGGTGGGTTAGGTAGATGGGGGTAGCCGGTGATGTGGTAAAGAGATGCTGGCCAATGGCGGTGCGTGAGCACAAGGAGTGCCGCGGCTTGAAGCCGTGCGTGGGGGCTCACGGCGATGCGAGAGGCGTTGGGAATGAAGGGGGTGGTCGCCTGCCAGAGGGTAAGAAAATGGGAGGGGCAGTGACGCACATGGACGGCGCACAGCGGCATAGTAGTGGACGGCGGACGGACGGGAAGAGAGAGGGGGACTCGCGCGCGGGAGAAGAAAGAGAGGAGAAAAAAAATGAGGAGAAAAAGAAAGAAGAACAGAAGAGAAAGAGGAAAAGAAAAAAGAAAAAGTGAGGGAAATTGAGGTCCAATCCTCATATCTTGGGTCACACAAATGATCCAACGAAAAATAATTGCAAAACAGCAAGTCAAATAAAATAATTTAAACGTAGTGATTAAGTGAATAAAATAATTAAATCCAACAATAAATTAAATTAAAATAAAGTGTAATTTAAATACATAACAATAATTAATATTAAGAAAGCATATCAAAATAATTTTCACAATTTAAAAATCATATAATTAAACCAACAAAAAATCCGATAAACTTAAAACAAGAGAACTAATATTTAAATTAATAAAAATAACCCTTTAATTAAAAATACACTAAAATACGAGGTGTTACATCTTCCCCCCTTAAATAAAATTTCGTCCTCGAAATTGGTAAGGTCAAGCATTAAAACTAGGTCAGGAATAAAATTCGACTAAGAGCAAATTTAAGAAACATATCGCCAGGGTCAATCAAACAAATACAGATATTGCTCCCTCATGTCGGCTTCTCTCTCCCAAGAGAAATCTTGAGCCAACGGATCGCCCTATAACACTTTCACTAAAGCTATCATCTTGGACCTTAACCTTTACTCTTTCCAATCCACAATCTGCACCGGGGCAACTTCATAAGTAAGGTTAGGCTATAGTTGAATGCGTTCAGGGTCAACAAAACGTGGTTCCTGTTGTCCAAAACTCTTCTTCAATGACGACACATGGAACACATCATGAACTTCGCCAAAATAATCTAGCAATGCAACTCTATAAGCAACAAGCCCAACTTTCTCTACAATCTGAAAAAGGGCCAACATACCTCGGACTAAGCTTTCTATTCTTACCAAAGCGCTTAATGCCTTTCATAGGAGAGACTTTAAGGTAAACCCAATCACCTATCTCAAAGGATAAGTCTCTTCTACTTGTATCTACATAACTCTTCTGACGACTTTGTGCTTCCACCATTTTAGTCCTTAAAAATCGAACTTCATCTTTCATTTCTTGAATTATCTCAGACCCAATTACTCTCACCAACTTCATCCCAACACATAGGTGATCTACACTTCCTTCCATACAAAGCTTCATACAGGGCCATTTGAATGGAGGCATGAAAACTATTATTTTAAGCAAATTCTATCAGCGGCAGATGATTTTTCCAACTCCCTGAAATTCCATGACACAAGCCTGCAACATATCCTCAAGAGTTTGAATGGTGCGCTTTGATTCACTGTTAGTTTGAGGGTGATATGCAGTACTAAAATTCAACTTAGTGCCTAAAGCTGCTTGCAAACTTTTCCAAAAATGGGACGTGAACTATGGGTCCCTATCCGACATAATACTCTTGGGTACTCCGTGCAAACGCACTATATCTTTGATATACAACCTAGTCAACTTACCCAAAGAGTCGGTATTATTGATAGGCAAGAAATGGACACTCTTGGTCAACCGATCAACAATCACCAGTTTAAAATCCATAGAAATGTCATCCCACTTCCACTCAGGAATAGGGAGAGGTTGAAGTTTGCCAGCAGGTCTCTGATCCTTAACTTGACGGCATGTGTCACATTTCTCAATAAACATGGCAATATCCATCATACTCCCATTAGCCTCCCAGTGGCACATCACGCCCAGTATTCTTAGGGTGACTATGTTATCCCAAAATCTCCTTTTCCACAAGAACCTTAATACAAAATCTAGTCAATTCCGATGATTAATAGCTCCATGCAATAATCTGTGCTAACCTCAATCGACTCCTATGCTATAACTTCTAAACCTTCATTGTATTCTACCTTTGGTAATCTAATGGACACTTCCAAAGCTAACCATCAATAACATAATTGGTCCAACTAAGTGATTAATCTCCATCTACAAGTATCGTCTCAAACTTTCAAGTCACCACTAATTCCTCAAAATTGGCACAAAATTTGAACTCCTAATTACCACCAAAATATTACGCTCCTGCTTCGCACTCTGATAATTCGCCACATGCATAAAATTTATGTCCTCATAAAAATAGCACTGTCGAGTACAAGGTGGCTCCATAGCTACTAACCATAAAACGCTTACTACATTTTGGTAGAAAGTACTCACTTTCCTAAAGCCATGAGTTATCACTCATATTCCTCAATTAACTCTCATTGTCTTAATCAAAATCAATATTCCGCAAAATACATCCATGATCATTGACAGAAAACCAGTATCAATCAACTTCAGCATCCCAAATTGAAAATAAGTAACATCACTCCAAAATACACCCGTCTCATCTAAGATAAGGAACATACCCTAAAAGACTCGATTCCAACCCGGCCAACCAATAAGAGCGCCTATAAACTTCAACCCAACAACCTAAACCCAAAAGCTCATCTCCTTAATTCTAAATATCATCTAATCTATCAGTGACTAAACTCACTACGAACCACCATTGACTTCACCAAAATATTATCAAGACCTTCTTGGTAACTCGCCCACCTACTTCTACTCCTATAAGCTAGTAATAGCACGACTAGTTCTTTCAATAGCACATCACTATTAAACCTCAAGGCAAGTCATACTACTCAAATCTTCAATCCACCAAAAGCCATTGCAAAGCACCCATGGATCCTAATGCTTTATTAACTCACATACTTGATCATATTATCCAATGCTGATGCCTTAGCTTCAACTTCCAAGATCTTATCATACACCATACATGACGACCTATCAATCTCTCTTCAAGTTAAATAACAATATCCCTAATTCAACTAGCTGGACGCTCAATCTCCAAAGGAAAGTATAGCCTCAAAATTTAAATTCCTAGGTAACCTCAAGTCACAATTAATTCCTGTAGATAATCACAACAATTATTGCCAACCATTATTCCATTGAGTAACCTGCTTCGACTGCACACTCCAATCGACTCACCAAAAAACTCCAGCCCAAAATCTCTTGAATTTAATACTATTGTATTTACTCCTCTTTAACACCTACCAAAGCCACTTCCTCCAAACCAAAATAAGACTAGGACCTGTACCCTCTGAAATTTATACACACTCACAACTATTAAGCGTCGATCTCACGCACCCTTAGCCAAAACTAAAAAGCCTCCAAACATGTAAGTGGTCCATCATTACCATTTCCATGATCTGGACCTAGATTCTTGGAATCAACAAGAATTATTTCCTAAATCTGCACCATCTAATATCTTTAAAATTGATATGGATCAAATCCTAAACCTACCACTATAACCTCGAGTTAAAAAAAAAACTCATTTTCCGAACTAGATCGATATCTTCAATCCTCACAAAATACATGAACTAGATCATTACCTTCCATCTCCAAAGAAATATTCTCCTTGAAAGTTCCTATATCAATAGCTCAACCCTGATCAACCCCATATTAATGGTTACAGCCTAATCAGTCTCCAAAATAATTCGCGCTAGCACACCAAGCCTGTGGAACTAAAAACTCTAATCTCATTATAAATTAGTCTGTCAAGTCTACAATTCTAAAATCTTAAACTATATTAGAATCACTTTCCGAAATATGTAAAATCGATGAACTTATATCCAATAATAAAACAATCGCCTAAAAAAAACTTGTAGTTTCTAAAGCCCCAAATGATACCAAATTGCTTATCCAAGTCGACAAAATCTAAAACTTCTAATTTAAGTAATCCCTCAAATGCTTGTAGAACCTACCACCTTAAATCCAATAAACTTATTTCCTAAAAACTATAGGGCCTCAAACCTTAGATGAACTTCTCATAAATCTAATCTTGATGTTCGTTGAACTTACAACCTCCTACTCCATTGACTCATTATATAAATTCTACGGAACGTAATACTTCAATTATCCTAAGCGATTTAAAACTATTCCCCTCCTCAATTGCGACTTGAGTTCCTACTCCATAGAGTCCACCTAGACCATGTCGTTCAAGCCTCGATATTAAAAACAAACCAATCGGCAAGAGTTCAGGCCTATTACACTAAATGTTCAAGCCTAACAATGGTATTCACGGTCGTACCATGTTCCTGCCATAGCACAACCCTTAACCCACCTTTCAACTCCGAACAAAACAACAAAATAATAAAAAAAATTCCATAAAAAAAGATAGCATACGACAAACAAAATAAATAAAACAAATGAAGTAGTACACAATAAAATAATTAAAACAAATAAAATAACCTACCATAAAATAAAACAAATAAAATAAAATAACATACAATAAAATAAATAAACAGAGTAGTATACAATAAAATAAATAAAGCCAATAAAAACAACATACTTTAAATTAAATAATTTCAATTTACAACTTTTTTAAAAAAATTTTGGTACTTCACCTACGGGACATATAGTTTTACCTAGAGCCGAACTGCTCTGATACCACATGTGGCGCCCCCGACCCCCATGTATGGAAACTCGAGAATCGAGACGCCCGGATGATGACAACACGGTCAAGCATTCCAACGATAGTGCCAAGTGTGTGTACATGCAACAGTGTACAATGAACAACGCAGCGGATAATATAAGTAAGTCAACTAACTACCAGAATTTTTAATACAAATTTACATAAGTAAAACGTTTAAAAAGAAGTTATACAGTTATCCCGAAAAATATGATACAAGGTCTAAATAGATAATTGAGTGATCCCATATCACTCCTCTGGCAGAGCCAAATCCTTAGGCTCACTCTCAGCATCATCTACATCAAAATCTGCGTTACCATAAAATGGTACCACATGTAAGTATAATCCAAACAACCCTCGAGAATAAAAATGCATTAATGCAACCAACAATTATTCATGCATATGATGAAATATGCATTAGTCCCAAAACCTTATTTTCTCCGAAAATGAATATTTTCCAAAGGTGCCAAAATCCTATTTAGCCCAAAATATTTCCATAAAAATATTTTCTCGCCATTTTCTAAAAAAAGGCCCAAATTAATAATCTACCATTTTCCTAGAAAATGGCCAAAACAAATAATCCATTTTAACCATATGCGCATCTCCCCTAAGGATCATCCGCACACCCTAGTTCCTTTCGTCACACCACGGGTAACGACTATGCGAGTGACTTCATAACAAGCAATGCCTAGTTCCTGGCCTAGCGCATTTGTGGCCAAGCATCCTCCAACCCCCGCCAGTAGAGGGGCCATGGAGTTGGCACGAGAGTGTTACCATCACGTCGGATCCCGTTGTCGCCGAGCGACATCTCAGGGGACATCACTCAGTATATTCCGCTCCCGAGTGACCAGAGGAGCTCCACCGAGATAATGTCCCATCTCGACTTGGGGTCGTGATACACATGCACCCAAAAACCATTTCTCACATGAAAACCCAGTTTTCAAACGTACACATGAACATGTATGCAATTATGCGAAAACCCAGTTTTCATTTACAAACATGAACATGCGTGTAAATATGCAATGTACATGATACGACACAATATCCAACAACCAATAAATCACAACATAGACCAGTCACACAATAACTCCATCATCCAATCCATTCAATCCCCTTACTCCTCGGACTTACTGCGGCACAACCAACCAGATCACAATAAAAATGTGTTAATATAAAAATACATTTAAATCATGAAAGTTCATTAGAAAAATACTTACAGTGCTATAATATAATTTTTGAAGGATCACAGAGGTGCTAAAAGTGGCAGCACAGCAACATAACAGTGCAAAATGCACTATGGCTGTGGGTCTCAAAATGCTAGATTTTAAACTGGGACAAATGAAGACTTGAGATTACAAGGAAAGGGCTTAGGGATGTTGGTGAAGCTAATGGTGGTGGCAGTTGACTGTGGGTGGCGGCGTAGAGGGCGGTTGAAGTCCAAAAAGTCTAAAACGGAAATGGAGTTGGATGGACTTCACCGGTGGCGGATCGGAGTTGAGGATGGGTGGGTTAGGTAGCTGGGGGGTAGTCGGTGATGTGGTGAAGAGATGGTGGCCAATGGCAGTGCGACGGCGGCGCGTGAGCACAAGGAGTGCTGCGGCTTAAAGCCTTGCGTGGGGGCTCACGGCGGCGCGAGAGGGGCTAGGAAAGGAGGAGGGTGGTCGTCGGCTAGAGGGGAAGAAAATGGGAGGGGTGGTGATGCACACGGACGGCACACGGCGGAGCAGTAGTGGATGGCATACGGACGGGAAGAGAGAGAGGGACTCACATGCGGGAGAAGAGAGAGAGAGAGGAGAAAAAAAAAGAAGGGAAAAAGAAAGAGGAAGAAAAGAAAAAGAGGAAAAGAGAAAAGCAAAAAGAAAAAGTGAGGGAAAGAAATGAGATCCAATCCTCACATCTTGGGTCACACAAATGATCCAACAAAAAATGAAAACAACAAGTCAAATAAAATAATTTAAACATAGTGATTAAATAAAAATAAAATAATTAAATCCAACAATAAATTAAATTAAAATAAAGTGTAATTTAAATACATAACAATAATTAATATTAAGAAAGCATATCAAAATAATTTTCACAATTTAAAAATAATAAAATTAAACCAACGAAAAATTCGATAAACTCAAAACAAGAGAACTAATATTTAAATTAATAAAAATAACCCTTCAATTAAAAATATACTAAAATAGGGGGTGTTACACTGCAGGTGGTAGACTTGTTTTATTACAGTATGTTTGGCTCTCCACTTATTTGCTGTTTTGCAGGTTCCTCAATCCATTATTAAAGAATTACATCGGTTGATGAGTACTTTTCTCTGGGGGGAGGTGAATGGTAAAAGAAAAAAAAATGGGTATCATGGTGAAACATCTGCAAGCCATTCGAGGAAGGTGGTCTTGGCTTGAGACATCTTGATGATATGCAACAGGCTTTACACATGAGGTTTGCTTGGAATTTAATTCAAGGTAATTCTTTATGGGAAACTTTCTTTAAAGAAAAATATGTTGGAGCTAAGCCTTCGGTTCTTATTGATACTAATAAGGGTTCCAGATTCTAGAAAATGATTCTTAGAAGTATTCCCCTTGTCATGAATAATGCGAAGTGGAGGATTAAGGAAGGAAATATTTTTTTCTGGTATGATAAATGGCGAGACGGGGATCCATTAATTGATCATATGCAATTAATGGGTTATCCATTAATTCAAGTCAAAGATTGTAAATTGAATAACAATTGGGATGTGGATTTACTTGTGGAGTTAGTCGGTCAGGATAATGTTGAGGATATTCTGGAAAGTTTAGCCACCTGTAAGAATGGATCGGATGTATTAGTTTGGAACAAGTCTGAAAAGGGATGTTTTTCTACTAAGTCGTCTTGGGACTGTATTCGTATCAGGGGACCTGATTTTGAATGGCATTCTTGGGTATGGCACAAAGTGCTTCCTCTAAAAATGTCTATTGTGATATGGAAGGCAAGGTACCTGGCTTTAAGTGTTGATGATCACCTTCATCATATTGGTATTCCGATTGTTTCTCATTGTGATTGTTGTTGTGATATAAGACATTATGAAGATCAAAATCATGTGTTGTTTGAAGGTGAGTTACTGTATAAATTATGGAATTTCTTTGGTGTTATCTTTGGTGTTCCCATTGGCCAAACTTGGAAGGAGACGGAGTCTACTTGGTTTTGACGGGCAAAGGCTTCTACTCAAGTGGGTTTAATCATGGGGATCATACATGTGCTTATCACTTTGAGACTTTGAAGGAGAAGATGCTTGGTGTGCATGGAGGCCTTTATTGAACCACTCTCTATTATATTGCACTCTATTAAATATTGGATTGGCATCTTATGTCATGATTTTAATAAAGTTACGAGATTGTCTAATTTTGACATGCAGGCACTTCAATATTTACATATCCCAGCTATGATCCTTGTAGTTCACCGTTGCAGATTAGTTGCTTGGAGACGTCCACCTACTGGTTGGTTCAAACTAAATACAAACGGTAGCAGTCTTGAAATCCAGGCTTTTCTGGTGTTGGTGGTATCATCAGAGATGATCGTGGCCTATTGGTTCATGCATTTGCTTCACATGTGGGCTTTGGTTCTAACAATAAAACTGAATTATTAGACCTTCTGCATGGTCTCAAGGTATGCAATTCTTTGGGACTTAATTTTGTTGAAATTGAACTTGATTCTATGACTGTAGTTTCGTCGTGGAAGTGAAGAAGATGGAGGGTGTGGTATTGGAAGACTTTTGGGAAGAAATTATAGATATTATGGATTCTATGACTTGTTTGATGACTCAAATATTTAGAGAAGGAAATCATGCAGCTGATTGGTTAGCTAAGCAAGAGGCGGCAGGGTCAAATTTTGCATGGCATAGGTTTTGAAATATACCTGGTAGGTCAAGAGGTATCATTTGTATGGACTACTCTGGATTACCTTCATTATGTTCTTATTAGCGTTTGTTGGTTTTTTGTATGGTTGGTTGTTTGTTTCTATTGGTTATGGTTTATTTACTAGGCATGTTTAGATTGGTTAATTGCTTTATTGATTTTGCTTATTTTGTAGGTACTTCTTTTATTATATTAGTTTTGATGCTTGTGATGGTTTTCTTTTTTGAAATTTGTAAGTCCCTAGTGTCCTGATTTGTTACCACGATATTCATCCACCATAAGCGAGGGCAATTAATAAAATTGAGGTATCGTCCTCTTTTTTAAAAACATGCTTGCTTCATCCATTTCATTAGCCTGGACAAGATTATGCAAAGGAGGAATACCAATTTGTCAGGTGATGCAGACATATCACCTTTAGCAAGATGGAGAAGAATTTCACACCAAGAAGTTCTACGAGCAATAGAAGGTTTTAGTGCAAACAACATACTTGGAGAATGGAGTTTTGGGTCAGTTTATAAAGGAAC
Source organism: Juglans hindsii (assembly GCA_003123825.1). NCBI lineage: Eukaryota > Viridiplantae > Streptophyta > Magnoliopsida > Fagales > Juglandaceae > Juglans > Juglans hindsii. The sequence continues at coordinate 234,757 of QEOW01001613.1, read as the reverse complement.
ACTCTTAGATGGTATGAATGTTGCAATAAAAGTTTTAAATTTGCAATTAGAAGGAGCGTTCAAAAGTTTTGAAGTAGAATGCGGGATATTAAGCAATATTCGACATCGAAATCTTGTCAAAATCATCAGTGCTTGTAGTAACATGAACTTCAAGGCCTTGGTACTAGAATACATGCCTAATGGGAAACTAGAGATGTGGTTGTATTCCAAAAACCTTTGTTTGGATATATTACAGAGGCTAAATATAATGATTGATGTAGTGGCAGCACTAGAATACCTTCATGATGGTTATTCAACACCTATAGTTCATTGTGATTTGAAGCCAAATAATGTCCTGTTGGATGCAGATTTGGTTGGACATATCTCTGATTTTGGCATTTCAAAACTCCTAAGTGATGGGGTTTCTCTCACACAAATCATGACTCTTACTACAATTGGATATATGGCACCAGGTAATGTAAAATGCCTTTTTATAATCATTCTTGTTGTATTAAGATAAATATTTATTCTCTTTTCGTAACATATTGACCGGCACACTTTATTCTTTGTATTATTTTCTTATCATTTGTAGAATATGGATCTGAAGGAGTTGTTTCTACCATGGGGGATGTGTATAGTTTTGGCATTTTATTGATGGAAACTTTCACAAAAAAGAAGCCCACTGATGATATGTTTAGTGAAGGAATGAGCTTGAAGAAATTGGTGGAGGAGTCCATGTTATCCCTTTCAGTAGTTGAAGTTGCTGATGCAAAGTTGTTAAGAAACGAAAGTGATTATGCTGTTATGGAGGAGTGTTTATCATTAACTATGGGATTAGCTTTGGGCTGCTGTAGAGATTCACCTGAACAAAGGATTGACACAAAAAACATTTCAACTACACTTAACAAGATCAAATTAAAGTTTCTCAAAAATATTGGGGGCTAATGTTGAGACTCAAGTTTGTTTAGGAATATTAATTTCATGTTTGTGACACATCAATAGGTTTCATGTGTTTGCTTTCCCAGGCATACTACATTAACCTAATATACTTGTTCTTGAATTCTGTTTATGGCTTTATGTAATACTTGTTCTTGAAATCTGTTTATGGTTTTATGTGATTCTGTTTAATTATAACCTTGGAATCTAATACCAAACTTGTAACATGCCCTGGTCTAGGGCGAAAAATCAGAGTCTTAATGATTAGATAAATGAATATAATTCTCAAGAGATGGAATTGAATAGCTAGCCATCAACAAAAAATATGCCTCATTAAAATCCTTGTTAAAAAACATCCAACGCGAAGACAATGCTGAACAGTGTAACTTAAAATTACATGCCTGAATCTTATATTGTGACCATCAATCATACCAACAGATGGCTAGGATCTGAGAGAACCAAATGACCCAATATTGTCTAAGATGCAAAGATCATCTTCGTTTATACAAAGTGTGGTCTACTGATAAATTTTGAGTTCCTTTAGTTTTCTCAATTAAAGATCATCTTGGTTTATACACCCCTCTCCCTTGTTTTACTCTTAATGGGTTGACTTCAGTGATCATTCCAGTTGAAGAATTTTAGATGTGATGTGGCTATTTTTAATGGCTAGGATTTGATTACGGGTTATTCAACCCAACAAGGAGATTGATAAATAAATTGTAATTAATTTGATGGTGTTGATGTTTTATATATCACTTTATGTACTTGAGGAACTTTGTTGGATGTAATGGTGTTGAAATTAAAATTTAGGTGCTACTGTCATGTGTTGAGGGCTGAATGCAGATGGCTAAATTATCAATTAGTGAGATGTTTGAGTTTGTGCAAAAGCGTTATGTAAAGATAGCTATCACGCTCAGACTGGACAACTTAAAATGGTGTATTTTAAATGGCTTATTGCTTAAAAACAAAAGCTTTACACGAGTTTTCAATGTTAATTGGTAGAGAAATTATAAAGCTACCGAAAAAGTATACACCTTTTTTGTATTTATTTTTTTAAAATTTTCTTTTGCTTAATAGTTTAGGATTATTTTTTAATAATTTTGTAATTTTTTGAAAATATTTAAAGAGGTTTAAAAAATGACTGAATCGTTTAAAACATGTCATAAAATTATAAAAAAATTCATGCTCTCGTGACAGCTTGTGTCTCGCCCTTAATTAGATAATAATAAGGTTGTCGACCACATACCAACGTGACAGCCTGCAGAGTAATATACAAGGCATTAACTTTGTCATATCCACTTTGTAAAATTGATCGGGACTACTTATACACTCCCCTTGATTTTTAGACCTCTCGTCAATACAAAAGGCATGCCCATTAAAGTTGTGGTTGACTTTCGTTGGAATATCTACATTTTCTAACCCCTTAAATGGTGCACGGCAACCTAAATTAACTCGATCTTGTTAGTTGAAAACTACATGTTTCCACATGTACGTTGGTGACCCTGCTATTGGGCAAAGAACCTATTGGCCGTCGATCGGCTTGAGTTTATCCACTTCGTGTAGCATACGCACTCAAAAAAGTAGTGTTTTTTTCTAGGCCTTCCCACTTTTAAGGGCGCATTGGATTTAAGTTTTAACTTGGAGGGATGAGTGCTTGAAAGTAGACTTCAAAAGTTACGATCGATGTTTCGTGGTGATGGATGGATCCTCAAGGACTCGGATCTTCTGTCATTGTCATTAGTGAGTGACAGCTTGCAAGTCTAGCCTTACAAATAAGGATAATACTACTCTTCTATTATTTTATTTTAATTTTTTTTTTACTTAACAATTAAGAGTATATTTTTTAATATTATTATAATATTATTATTTTTTTAAAAAAATATTTAAAAATTTTAAAAAATAAATGTATGAAAAAGTAAAAAAAAAAAAAAAAAATCCTATAACTAAGTGACTGTAGCATGATCCCACAATTAATTAGTGAGCTCGCAATTCTTACACTAGATGGCCGGTCATCGAAAAATGTTCTCGAATTTTATTTTAAATTTATTTAATGTAAGGATGTGTTTTTTTTAGTAATGTAGTAAATTTTATTTTTTAAAAAAATGTTTTAAAGTATAAAAAATATCCAAAATAAATAAAAAAAACTTTTTGTTGTTTTCGGGAGCCGTTTCCTGCTACATCCTCGGTCGATGTAGCACGTCTCTTCTTACGCTGATCTTTATGTGAAAATTCCAAAGCCCTCGACTATTTTATCATTTAACGATGTGAATTTTATATTGGTGCAGCTTTCCTGCAGCTTGAGATGTTATAGAAGTTAAGTTGAGTTGGTTTATTGTTGAGTTTTATTTCATTATTCATATTTAATGTTTTAAACGAATATTCAGCTTGGAAAGTTATGATCAATGTTCTTGAAATCTGTTTATGGCTTTATGTGATTTTGTTTATAACCTTGGAATCTAATACCAAACTTGTAACATACCTTCGTCTAGGGCAAAAAATCAGAGTTTTAAACGATTAGATTGTTGAGTAGTTGGAGTCTGGTTCACGCCGCTCGAGCGAATACAAATCAGAGAGCTTCACTAGAAGAGAGCTCGACAGACCGCTCGAGCAAAAGCAAGTCAGAGAGGTTCGCTCGATGACCGCTCGACTCACGGCTCGAGCGGAGGGAAGTCAGAGAGCTTCGCTTAAGGAGCCGCTCGACTCACGGCTCAAGCGATTGCGGGAAACAGGTTCGCTCGACACACCGCTCGAGCGAACATCATTAATTCTGCTGAATTTAGGGTTTCCGCCGTACAACATATATATTGATTTGTTTTTTGACTTGTACAAAAATTAGAGTGAACAGTAGCCGTCCTACACTATTGTATTGTGATTCCTCAAGAAATAAAATCCTCTGTAGTTCCCGTGGACGTAGGCAATTTGCCGAACCATGTAAATACTGTGTCGTGTGTGATTGCTTGTTTTTCTGTGTCAATATTCACTTTATTGTCATCGTTTTTCACAACAATTGGTATCAGAGCCAGGTTAGGGTTTGAGAAATACGATGGCTGGAGAAGAAGTGAAAGTATCGGGGATCGAGAAGTTTGATGGCACGGATTATAGGTATTGGAGGATGCAGATAGAGGATTACCTCTATGGGAAGAAACTCCATCTTCCATTGTTGGGGAAGAAGCCGGACAGCATGTCAGTTGCTGATTGGACTCTGTTGGATTGACAGGTCCTGGGGGTTATTCGTCTAACCCTGTCGAGATCCGTTGCACATAACGTCATCAAGGAGAAGACGACTGCGGATCTCATAGCGGCTTTATCAGGTATGTATGAAAAGCCGTCAGCAAATAATAAGGTACATATGATGAAGAAGTTATTTAACTTAAAGATGTCGGATGGTACGTCTGTTGCACAACATCTGAATGATTTCAATACTATCACAAATCAATTGTCGTCTATTGAAATTGAATTTGATGATGAGATACATGCACTGATACTATTGGCATCACTGCCAAATAGTTGGGAAGCCATGAGGATGGCTGTTAGCAATTCTGCTGGTAAGTCAAAGTTGAAATATGATGACATCCGTGATTTGATTTTGGCTGAGGAGGTGCGCAGGAGAGATTCAGGCGAGACCTCAAGTTCGAGTTCAGCTCTGAATGTCGACTCTCGGGGGAGAGCACAAGACAGGAACTCAAACAGAGGCAGATCAAAATCAAAGAATAGGGGCAAGAGCAAGTCAAGACCTGGTCAGCAAGCAATTTGTTGGAATTGTGGCAAAGCTGGCCACATAAAGAAGAATTGCAGAAATCCCAAGAAGATAGAGAATGATAGTGCTAATGTGGTAACTGAAGAATTACAAGATGCACTATTGCTTGCAGTTCATAGTCCAGTTGATGACTGGATACTTGATTCAGGGGCATCCTTCCATACATCTTCCCATCGGGAGATAATGCAAAATTATGTTGCAGGTGACTTTGGAAAGATGTATTTGGCTGATGGAGAAGCTTTGAATGTAATTGGAATGGGAGACATCGACATTGTACTCCCTAACAAGAACAAATGGACCTTGCAAAAGGTCAGACACATTCCTGAGTTAAAGAAGAACCTCATCTATGTTGGGCAGCTTGATGATTGTGGTCACTCAGTGGTGTTCTCAGATAGCACCTGGAAGGTCACCAAAGGGGCATTAGTACTGGCTCGGGATAAGAAAACTGGTACACTCTATATGACTACTGGTTTAAATAACACTATTGCCACTACCGTTGCAGAGAGCACAGCAGACTTGTGGCATTGCAGGCTTGGCCATATGAGTCAGAAGGGCATGAAAGAACTTCTGTCTAGAGGCAAGCTACCAGAACTGAAGTCAGTTGATCTCAGTATATGTGAGAGCTGTATTATGGGGAAACAAAAGAAGGTCAGTTTCTTGAAGAGTGGTAGAACACTGAAGTCAGAGAGACTAGATCTTGTGCACACTGATANCAGAAGAAGGTCAGTTTCTTGAAGAGTGGTAGAACACTGAAGTCAGAGAGACTAGATCTTGTGCACACTGATATGTGGGGACCTTCCCCAGTGGCATCCCTTGGAGGTTTTCGCTACTATGTTACATTTATTGATGATCACAGCAGGAAGGTATGGGTCTATTTTTTGAAACATAAATCTGATGTATTTAATGTGTTCAAAAATTGGAAAGCCATGGTTGAGACTGAAACAGATTTGAAGTTGAAATGCTTGAGGTCTGATAATGGTGGTGAGTATATTGATGGTGGGTTCAAGGAGTACTGTGCAACTCAGGGTATCAGAATGGAGAAGACCATTCCTGGGACACCACAGCAAAATGGAGTTGCTGAACGTATGAACAGAACCATAAATGAGAGTGCTAGAAGCATGAGGCTGCACGCTGGGCTACCACCTACTTTCTGTGCAGATGCAGTTAGCACTACAGTATACTTGATAAACAGAGGGCCATCAGTTCCTTTGGATTGTGGATTGCATGAGGAGACTTGGAGCGGGAAAGAGGTCAAATTTTCTCATCTTAAAATATTTGGCTGTCTTTCTTATGTTCTTATTGATTCTGATGCTCGCAATAAGCTTGAGGCTAAGTCAAGGAAATGTTATTTCATTAGCTATGGAGACGAGGCATTTGGCTATCGTTTCTGGGATGATCAGGGTCGGAAGATTATAAGAAGTAGAAATGTGATCTTCAATGAAAAGATTGTGTACAAAGACAAGGCTAGTACAGTTGCTGAAGCAGCTCCTCAGGAGTTTGAGTTTGTGAGCTTGGATGATCTATCAGAGGTCACAGTGCAGTGCAGAGATGTGAGTGACGGGGAGAGTGGGTCCAGCACACCCATTCCCATTATTCCGCAGTCAGATCCAGAGCCGTCCACTCCAATAGCTGCAGTTCGCAAGTCAGGTAGGACTATTCGTCCTCCACAGCGTTTTTCACCTTCTTTGAATTACATTTTGTTGACAGATGGTGGAGAACCACAGAGTTACCAAGAAACCTTGCAAGATGAAAATTCTAGCAAGTGAGAGTTGGCCATGAAGGATGAGATGGATTCCTTGTTAGGGAATCAGACATGGGAGTTGACAAAACTTCCATTAGGGAAGAAGGCATTACACAACAAGTGGGTGTACCGGGTGAAAACTGAGCATGATGGCAGCAAGAGGTACAAGGCTAGACTTGTTGTAAAAGGCTTTCAACAGAAACAGGACATTGACTATTCTGAGATCTTTTCTCCTGTGGTAAAAATCACAACCATCAGGCTAGTTTTGGCTATGGTTGCTACTGAAGATCTATTTCTTGAGCAGTTAGATGTGAAGACAGCTTTTCTTCATGGAGATCTTGAAGAAGACATCTACATGCACCAACCTGAGGGGTTTGTGGTACAGGGAAAGGAAGGTTCAGTTTGCAGACTAAAGAAGAGCTTGTATGGCCTGAAACAAGCTCCCAGACAGTGGTACAAGAAATTTGATAGTTTCATGTGTAGTGCAGGGTACAGCAGATGTCAGGCAGATCATTGTTGCTATGTTAGACAGTTTGACAATTCTTACATTATTTTGCTGCTATATGTGGATGACATGGTCATTGCAGGGGCTAGTATTGATGAGATCAACAGTCTGAAGAAGCAGATGTCAGAGCATTTTGCAATGAAGGATTTGGGAGCTGCAAAGCAAATCCTTGGCATGAGAATTGTTAGAGACAGAGTCAGAGGCACTTTGAGACTCTCACAGGCTGAGTATGTGAAAAAGGTACTCAACCGGTTCAGTATGGACAAGGCCAAGTCAGTTGGCACACCCTTAGGAAGTCATTTCAGACTCAGCAAGGATCAGGCACCAAAGTCAGAAGAGGAACAAGACTATATGAGTAAGGTTCCTTATGCCTCAGCTATTGGGTCACTTATGTATGCTATGGTTTGCACTAGACCAGATATTGCCCATGCAGTGGGAGTTGTGAGTAGATACATGAGTAATCCTGGAAAACAACATTGGGAAGCAGTGAAGTGGATTTTGAGGTACTTAAAAGGCTCCTCAGAAATGTGCTTGTGTTTCTCAGGAGAGGGCTTAGAGGTGCAAGGCTATGTTGATGCTGATTTAGCTGGAGACATTGATAGCAGAAAAAGTACCACAGGGTTTGTTTACACTTTGGGTGGTACTGCAGTTTCATGGGGTTCTAATCTACAGAAGACAGTTTCTTTGTCTACTATAGAAGCTGAATATATTGCAGTTTCAGAAGCTGCAAAAGAGATGGTTTGGATACAGGGCTTCTTGGAGGAATTGGGTAAAAAGAATCAGAATAGCACTCTCTACAGTGACAGTCAGAGTGCCATATTCCTTGCCAAGAACCCAGCATTTCATTCCAGGACTAAACACATTCAGATCAGGTATCACTTTATACGATCATTGTTGGATGATGGACAGTTGCTACTTGAGAAAATTTGTGGAAGTAAGAACCCTGCTGATATGTTGACAAAGGGTGTTACACTTGAGAAACTGAAGTTGTGCGCAACTTCAGTTGGTCTTCTAGCATGAAGACAGGAGCTGTGAGTTGCAGAGGTGAAGGATATCATGTTTGAGGCAGGAGGTGACAATGTGGGTGTACAAGTCTCCAAGTGGGAGAATTGTTGAGTAGTTGGATTCTGGTTCACGTCGCTCGAGCGAATACAAGTCAGAGAGCTTCGTTCGAAGAGAGCTCGACAGACCGCTCGAGCAAAAGCAAGTCAGAGAGGTTCGCTCGATGACTGCTCTACTCACGGCTCGAGCGGAGGGAAGTCAGAGAGCTTCGCTTAAGGAGCCGCTCGACTCACGGCTCGAGCGATTGCGGGAAACAGGTTCGCTCGACACACCGCTCGAGCGAACATCATTAATTCTGCTGAATTTAGGGTTTCCGCCGTACAACATATATATTGATTTGTTTTTTGACTTGTACAAAAATTAGAGTGAACAGTAGCCGTCCTACACTATTGTATTGTGATTCCTCAAGAAATAAAATCATCTGCAGCTCCCGTGGACATAGGCAATTTGCCAAACCACGTAAATACTATGTCGTGTGTGATTGCTTGTTTTTCTGTGTCAATATTCACTTTATTGTCATCGTTTTTCACAACATAGATAAATGAGTATAGTTCACAAGAGATGGAATTGAATAGCTAGCCATCAACCAAACACATGAACGTCATCATAACTATACCCCTTCAATATATAACCACGCACAAAAAATATGCTTCGTTAAAATCCTTGTTAAAAAATCAAACTGGAAAAACTTTTATGCTAGTTTTTATTTTTAGAAAAACATAACTAGATAAAAAAACAAAGAACATATAGATTTTGTTTCAATCAATCTTTCAATTTATTTTAACCAATTATGATGGGCTATATAGATTTTGTTTCAATCAATCTTTCAATTTATTTTAACCAATTATGATGGGCTATGTGGCTTTCTCAAATGAAATAAATATCTGGTTTTGAACCAAAGTTTTATTATGTTTGGTCATCAAGAGCGTCTGGAAGCTCCAACTTAAAATAATAAAACACCCAAAGCGAAGACAATGCTGGACAGAGTAACTTAAAATTATATGCTTGAATCTTGTATTATGACCATCATTGAGATCAATCGATGGCTAGGATCTGAGAGAACCAAATGACCCAATATTGTCTAAGATGCGAAGATTATCTTTTATAATGTTTTGTAGATTTTTTCACTCTCCCTGTCCCTCAAACACCTCTCCCTTCTTTTATTCTTTATGGTTTGACTTCAGTGATTGAATCATTCCAAGAAAAGAATTTTAGATGTGATGGGGCTATTTTAGATTTGATTATGGCACTACAATAGAATGTGTCTTTTGTGACAGAGGAAATGGTCACAAAAAAAGGGCGAACCGTCACTAAATATATTTGGTGACGGTTTAAAACCGTCACCTAAAGTGCGTCACAGAATACATTTGGTGACGGTTTACTGTTCAACCGTCACAAAAAATATTTTTAGTAATGGTTAGAGGTGTTCCGTTTGGTATAACGTTTGAACGTTCCATTTTTTGTGACCCTTGAAAACTGTCACAGAAAGTAACGTTCGGACGACAAAATAAATGTTCGAACGTTAACTCGACCAATTGGAGTTTGAATGAGAGAATTTGATGTTCGTTGATTATAGTTCGAACGTATCATAGTTACGTTCGAACGTTTATTCGTCCGACTGTTAATCACAACAAATGTTTGAATTTTTGTTCTAACGTAAACGGAAATGTTCAAACGTAACGCGCTTAACGTTCGGATGTTATTTCGAATGCAAGTGGTACGTTCAGAGATTTGTTCGAATGTTAATCGTTTAATCATTCGAACAGTTTGGTCATTTGGGTGTGAGTACGTTCGAACGTATAAGCCTACGTTCGAATGTTACTATCGAATTTTATGAATTCACGTTCGAACATTGGTTCGAATGTTAACCAACGTTCAAACAAACCAACGTTCGAACGATTTTAATTTACATTCGAACGTAAATATCATAAATACTAATTTCATAAAGTTTAAAAACATAATTCCAATTGTATCATATTACATACTATCAATTAACAAGTAACAATGTCTTATAAAAGGACAAAATTAGATATTAAAACTAGCCACAAATACTGATAAAATTTATTTCTTCTTTTTCCCTCGTCCACCGCGATTCTGTTGTAATGACATAACACGCTCCATTTGTACCATCATCTCCCATTGCACTTGCTCTTGCACTTCACTGCGTATTCTTTCCTACTGGTCTCTCTGTTGGTCCTGCAAATGCGTCTCTAAATAAGACTGTCGTTCTAAGAGAGACTCTAACTCTTGCTGTCTCGACCTCATATACTCATTCTCACGCCGTGCAACTTCTAAATCTGCCGTAAGATTATTAATTTGTGAAGTCGATGAGGTTGAGGAGGATGAACATTTATGCTTGATAGATCGTCCCAAACCTCTTGTCATACTAGACTGTGGCCCGAGCACTTGCTTGAATATGTCTATGTCACTAGGAGAGGATTCCCCAGAAGTCGACTGCATCTCCATCATTTTTTCCTGTAATTTGAAAGGTAATGATCGTAAATAATTAGTAACGTATTAAAAGAAATAGAAATAAAAAATAAATTATTCAAATGTTATATAAATAATTTATTTAACAAAATTAACACTGCTTACATAATTATCTACAGCGACATGATCCATCCACTCACTATGCTCATTAGTGTGAGCAGCAGCATACACATGAATGAGGGAAAAGTTTTCAGGATCATCACGTTTCTAACAAAGTGACATTAGCAATTTTCAAAATATAATGTTAATACTTAAATAAAAGAATATCAGGAAAATAAATGAAATCTAAAATTTTTTAATTACCATTTTTTCAGCAAGACGGTGAAATGACCTTGAACCGGCATGATGGTGGATAGTCAGAGCGGATCTATTCTATGCATTTGTAGAACTTAAGTGCTACAAAATATATTAAGAATGTTAATTGTAATATGTATACATATAATATATAGAACGAATATGAATGTAAATAATTAAAAGATATAAATGTAAAACACCTGATAATCTGAAGATGCGAAAAGATCACAATACTTTCTCAAATCATCTAACTTCATCTGCTAAAAAGGAGACTGCATAGCCTCTTTCAACGTCTCAAACTTCTTGAAGTGGTCATGACATCGTCCTTTGTGACGTCAAAATAGTGTAGCCATTAACTCATTCACGGTTCTCAAATCCTCGCTACGGCCAAAGTCAAGGTCGAATTCATCCTAACAAGAAAATCAGGTCAAAAATATGATATACTAATCTAGGTGAAAAAAATGTACTCTCAAAGTAAACTCACCAGCACACAACTTCGAATGTGTTCCTTAATCTCATTCGGAACATCTCGCCATGAGCGCACATAAAATGGAGCATAAGCTCGAACTACTGTGCCAATATAGGAGGAAAGCACTGTTGCACTATCATCCACTCCTCCAGTGGAATTATCAGGAATTGTGATCTTCAGTTTTCCGTGCCTTCTATTTTTTTCAAGAGAGATGCCACGTGTATAGCCACAACCACGACGTGCAGATGCGTCAATTACATGATAATAGATAGTATAATTATAAATTATATAGTTATTGAGAACAAAATATTAAATATATATATAATTATCAATGACAATATTTCCTTACTGGTAGGTGTCGACTGGCTGTTGTTCTCTTCTGTGTTAGCTTGATCTTCAGGAACGGATTCCTCTAGTGGGAAGTCCTCAATGGGTTCAGGACTTGGACTTGGCGGAGGCACATTTCTTCGTTGTCGTTTTGGCGGCATTCTTGAAAATAATTAATTATATCAAAGGAAATTAATTAGAAGAAATTATGAAAATTCAAGATATTTTATAGTCACCTATATGAATTAAATATTTAGTACTTTTATTCTTCATCTTTAGATGAATTTTCCATACTTGTTTCAGAATCTCCATCAATAACATCTTCATCATCATCATGCACCTCTTATTCATTGTCCTTATCCACCTCCTGTCTGGATTCTGATTCGTCTTCATATTCTGACTCTTCCTCTTCTTCTTCCTCCTCACTTACTTGAATTGAATGATCATTTAATACAGACGGGTCGAGATGGACGGGTGAGACATCATCTTTACACAAGGGGAGCAACTCGAATGCACCGAGGTCAACAAACAAGTTAATACCCTCTCCATCTTCCTGGTATGCTTTTACAATCGGAGTGTCATGATCTTCATCTCCACTATTTTCGTAATCTGCACTCGTTTCTGCTTCATATATATTTCGAGGAACAAATTTTTACACAACTCGCCAAGTTATCTCTCCACTATCTTCATCAGCACTTTTCATTGGATCAATCAAGTAATAGACTTGGGTAGCTTGACAAGGCAATACAAATGGATCATCTTCGTACCATTTAGATGCAGTATTGACACTTGTAAAGTGATTATCCCTATGTATCGAAACCTGACCACCGCCTAGATCCGACCAATTACATTTAAAGACATATGTTACAGACGCACACAAATATTTCAATCCGATAATATCACGTATGACACCATAATAGTCAATATCATCTGTTCCATGACTCCCCTCGACTAACACACCACAGTTTTGAGTCTTTCTATTACGTTCACAGTCCAGATTATGGAATCTATAACCTCGAACCGTGCATGCAGTGTGTCGAAGTGCTCTATTTGAGGGACCACGGGCCAATGCATACAATTCAAAAGAAATTGATCCTGGATCACGAGCACGTTGTTCCAAAATCTAAAAATTGAAATAGTATATATTTATTATTTCATTATCCACAGTTAAAAATTTCAAAATATAACATATATTTAATTTTAGTTCATGCACGTTCTTCAAACCATCCGGGAAATTCTTCCTCGTGTCTTGCCTCTATATTTTCTATGCCTTCCGTCCTAAGTTTGTCCATGTACTTACTGTTATAACATGTAGAAAAGAAGTATATTTTGAGCACAACAATTATAGTTAATTTTAAGAAAACTATATTATTCGAAGCATGGAATGACATACCTGAGATAATTATCAATCTCCCGACAATTATTTAGCACATACCACCGAACTTTACCCAACTCTTCGTCAATTAAATCGTAACCTGTTTGTGCACCTAAGGGTCGTACATTCTGGAAAAACACTGATAGCTCACGAGGAGGTGGAGCAGCAAGATCAGCATTTCACTCTTGACGATTAAATCTTGTCTCAACACCACGAAGATATAAAGAGCAAAATGTTAACCATTCATCGTGTATATAGGCCTCTACTATTGAACCTTCAGCTCTGGCTTTATTCCCAACAGTGCGCTTTAGTCGACCAAAATATCTTTCAACTGGATACATCCAACGGAACTGCACTGGTCCACCCAAAAGTACCTCTCGCGGTAAATGTATTGCTAAATGGACCATGACATCAAAAAATTATGGTGGAAAGATCTGCTCAAATTTACATAGTATAGTAGCAATGTCTCCTTCCAATTTCGACAACACATCTCGATTTACTACCCGAGTGCACAAATTCTTAAAAAACATACAGAGTTCAAATATGGCGACATGTACATTAGATGTCATCTTCCCACGAATTCCCACAGGTAATAACTTCTGTAAAAGTACGTGACAGTCATGACTTTTCAATCCACTGATTTTCCAATCATCAGGACTCACGCATCTACCAATATTTGAAGCATAACCATCTGGCAACTTCACACCTTGCAACCATTTGCAGAAATCCATCCTCTCCTCCCTGGTCATCGTAAAATATGCATGTGGCATGACCACTCTATTGCCTTCCACCCGCAAATGTAGATTATGTTTAATTCCCATTTTCTCAAGATCTTTTCTCGTCTTGATCGTGTCTTTCATCTTTTTGTTAATACTCATCAATGTACCCAGTATATTATCACAAATATTCTTCTCTATGTGCATTACATCCAAACTATGTCGCAACATGCAGGACGACCAATACGGCAAGTAAAAAAAAATACTATACTTTGTCCAATTCAATTCTGCTGCATCTCGTTGTAACACCCCGTATTTTAGTGTATTTTTATTGAAGAATTATTTTTATTAATTCAAAAATTTATTCTCTTATTTTAAAATTATCGGATATTTTAAATGGTTTATTTTATGATCTTTAAATTGTGAAAATTAAATTTGATATGTTTTCTTAATATTATTTATTGTTATGCATTTAAATTGTTCTTCTTTTTAAATTTATTGATTGTGGGATTTAATTATTTTATTTTCATTGTATCATTACGTTTAAATTATTTTAATTGATTTGCTATTTTAAAATAATTTTCGTTGGATCATTTTTGTGACCCAAGAGGTGAGGATCGTACCTCATTTCTTTTCCCCATTTTTCTTTTTCTTTTTTTCTTTCCTCTTTCTTTCTTTTCTTCCCGCGCTATGTCTTTCTCTCCCCTTCTCCTTGCGTCCGTGTCGCCTCTCCCAGCCCACCGTCGCCGCGCCGTCGTGCGCGACACTGCCCCTCCCATCAGCTTCCCCACCGGCTAGCGACACCACCCCACCAATCTCAGCCCCTATCTCGTCGGCGTTCTCCTCCACGCACGGCTTGAAGCTGCGGCGTTCCTTGAGCCTACTCGCCGCCGTCGCGCCACCTCCGGCCACCATTTTTTCACCACACCATCCTCGACCTCCTAGCAACCCAAAGCACTCATCCTTAGTCCCGATCTGTCACCGGTGAAGTACATCCAACTCCATTTCCGTTTTGGGCATTTTTGGTCTAAAACCGCCTCCTACGCCGCCACCCACTGCAAACCACCACCACCACTAGCTTCACCGACATCTCTAAGCCCTACCCTATCAATTTCAGGTCTTGGTTTGTCTCCGTTCAAAAATAGGTATTTGAGACCCACGGCCACAGTGCATTTTGCACTGTTACGTTGTTGTGCCGCCATTTCTTGCAGTTCCGTGATCCTTTGGAAATTATATTATAGCACTGTAAGTATTTTCCCAAAAAACTTTCGTGATTTAAATCTATTTTTGTACTAACCCATATTATTGTGATCTGGTTGGACATGCCGGACTGAGTCCGAGGAGTTCGGGGGTCGGATGGATTGTGGACGGAGTTGATTGTATGTTTGGTTTGTGATTGGATTGTGTTGACATTTGTTGGTTGTTGGAAATTGGTGTTGTGTCTTGTTCACTGCATTTGTACGCATGTTCATGTTTGTAACTGAAAACTGAGTTTTCACATGATTGCATACATGTTCATGTGTTTATTTGAAAATTAGATTTTCATGTAAAATGATTTTTAGTGTGTTTGAAACGACTGGATTGACTGGTTTGAGAAAAAGAAAAAGAGACTGTAGAGATGGTGGTAAGTAGGGATGGTGGTAGAGTCCCGCCTGTGATTCCCGCCTACGGTGCACGCGATAGGGATGGTAGTTGTGTCCCGCCTGTGATTCCCGCCTACGGTGCACGCGGTAGAGATGGTGGTAAGCAGGGATGGTGGTATAGTCTCGCCTGTGATTCCCGCCTACAATGCTGTAATAAGTATTCATTGTGTGTGATAAGTATTCATTGTATGGAAAGGAACTATAGCGATGGTGGTAGAGTCCCGCCTGTGATTCCCGCCTACGGTGCACGCGATAGGGATGGTGGTAAGCAGGGATGGTGGTTGTGTCCCGCCTGTGATTCCCACCTACGGTGCACGCGGTAGGGATGGTGGTATAGTCCCACCTGCGATTCCCGCCTACAATGTCCGATAAATGGTTGAATTTTTGTGTGAATCATTTTCTGGGAAAATGACGGATTCTATTTTTCAGGCAAATTGAGATTTTGGCGTGTGTTGGAAAATAATCATTTTCGAGAAAAATGTGGTTTTGGGATCTGTTTGTTGGTTGCATTAATGCGTTTTTATCCTGAGAGTTATTTGGATTATTACTTACTTTATGGTATCATAGATTTTGATGTTGATGTGGATGACGAGCCTTAAGCTTGGCTCCATTGGAGGAGTGATCTGGGATTGCTCCCGTATATCGAAATTCGTTTTATCAATTATTATGTATTTGCCTTTGTAATATATTTTGGGATGACTGTATAACTTTTTAAAGATGATTTGTTTCGAATATTTGTATTTAAACTTCTGGTACTTAAATGACTTATTTATATTATCCGCTACGATTTTTATTGTGCACTTTTGCATGTTGCACACACTTGAGCACATTTTGTTGGGATGCATGACCCGTGTTGTCATCATCCTGACGTCACGATTCTCGTGTTTTTGTCCGTGGGAGTCGGGGCGTCACACTCGTTTTCTCTTGTTCTTTCCCCGACCTTTGCCAAAATTGTTCACTTTAATATGTTGCAGTTGTTCCACTATCTCTTCCCCAAACAACTTATTTGGTGCAATTCTATCCTCTACTCTCCCATCAAACTTAGCACATTCTCTTCTCCATGCATGATTTGCTGGTAGATAACGTCAATGACCCATGAAACACAACTTCTGAGAATATTTTAGCCACTCACTCGTAGTTTCTTTATTACACGTCGGACACGCTAACTTCCCTTTCGTACTCCAGCCGGAAAGATTCTCATATGCCGGGAAATCATTTATAGTCCACATTACCGCAGCATGCATATGAAAAGATGTCGACATGGATGCATCATAAGTTCTAACACCTGTTTCCCATAACTCTTTCAGCTCTTCAATCAATGGCTGCATGAATACGTCAATGTCATTCCCAGGTGATCTCAGGCCAGGGATGAGTAAAGTTAACAAAAAGTTTGGGGCCTTCATGCACCTCCATGGTGGAAGATTGTACGGAATCAATACTACGGACCAAGTGCTATAACTTGTACTCATATTCCCAAAAGGGTTGAATCCATCTGTTGTGAGTCCCAGGCGCACGTTCCGAGCTTCTATCTCAAACTCTAGATATTGATTATCGAAAGACTGCCATGCAAGTGAATCAGCTGGGTGCCTCATATATGCGTCATTCTTAACTCTTTTTTCCTCGTGCCACCTCATATCATGAGCTGTTTTCTTACACATATATAGTCTTTGCAACCTAGGTTTCAATGGAAAATACCACAACACCTTATTCGGCACGTTTTTCTTACCCTTCCACATCGACTCTCCGCATACAGGACATGCTTGTTTCTCATCGTTCTCTTTCCAGAACAAAACACAATCATTCTTGCATGAATGTATGGACTTGTACTCAAATCCTAATCTCTTTCTCAACTGTTTCGCTTCATAAAAGTTCTTGGGCAATGCAAACCCTTCGGGAAGCACCTCGTTAAATAAGTCCAATACCATGTTTATTGCTTTTGTCGACATCCCGCACAATGACTTAATGTGAAGCAACCGAACAATAAACGACATTTTGGAATGTTTTGTACAGCCTGGATAAAGCTCGTGCTTTGCATCTTCCCACATTGAAGGGAAATTATCACAATCAGTCCCTCCGCCACTTGAGGCATTGTCATCAACCTCATCCATAAACATCCCCGCTCCAATGTCACCCAACATCTCCTCCATCTCATCCTGCTCATAATCATCATCCATGTGCCGCAAATAATTGTGATGATTGACCAATACATTTGCTGACTGTTCATACGGCTCACCAGCAGTACCCATCGGGTATACCCTAGATCCATACCATTCACAAATATATGACTTTCTACTTCATCCAACCCTATCGCACACAAATTTTTATAGGCTCGACATGGACACTTAATGTAACCACGACTATCAACAGAGGCCCGTGCAAAATCAATGAAGGTTCTTACTCCACGCGCATAGGGTATGTAATCATTTCCAAGTCTATCGCCCAGACGCATCCAAGTTTTGTCCATTTCTAAAAGCATCTATCTATTAATAACACGTACATAGAAAATTCACATGCATATCATGCTCCATTACGAAGTTGCTTTTTTGATAAGGTAGTTGGTCCTATCCCATTCGAGATTATATTATCCATATTGCACAAATCTCGTCACTCTACTACTTTCCACGTTAGTAGAAATTTCGGCAGCACCTCCCCAAAGTTCTCCAATTACACATGTTCAAATAGAGGGATTGTGACCTTACGAACAGTATACCCGAAGAACAGTAGAGGAAGACACCGAAACTTCATATTAAACGTGGAAAGTAGGAGTAATAAAAATGTGCAATACAGATAATATAATCTCAAACTGTCCACACTGGACAATTCAGGAATTAGTGGACACATAAATGTACACTAATTCTCAAACGGGTCTAAGGTTATTTATGCAATGTCACACACATCTATAAAAAAACACTACAAACAATATCTTCATGCTCTGTATCTAGATTGTCAAACAAATAGTAGTGCATGTTATATTGTTAAACTAGAGAGAGATGGAATGATATATTCACAAGTTTCGTATCATGAGTAGATGCGAGAGAGAATGATCTTGAAGAAATGTCTATATTTTAGTCTAATTGCTTAACTGTCATAGACTCTCCAGTCCTGACAACTCTCAATTAATAATTGTCAAGACCGGAAGAGAGTAGTCAAGGCCGGAGAGACTATAACAGTCAAGCAAATTGATAGACATTTTTTCAAGATCATTTTGCCTCGTTGTTATTATAATTTTTATATATAATTTTAAAGGTTATTATATAATTATAATTATTATTATTCCACAATTATAATCTTAATTGTTATACTTAATTTCAAATGTTATAATATAATATTAATTATTATAATTCTTAAAGAGTTATTTTTATTGTTATACTTAATTCCAAATGTTATTATAACATTTTAATTATTATCATTCTTAAAGTATAATTTTAATTGTTATACTTAATTTCAAATGTTATAATATAATATTAATTATTATAATTCTTAAAGAGTTATTTTTATTGTTATACTTAATTCCAAATGTTATTATAACATTTTAATTATTATCATTCTTAAAGTATCATTTTAATTGCTATACTTAATTTCAAATGTTATTATCATTCTTAAAGTATCATTTTAATTGCTATACTTATTAATTGTAGTTAGTGTATGTATATATATATTTTATATATAATTAAGTTATATACTTTTTTTTTTCTTTTTTTTAAAAGCAAGTTTTATACTATAGTTATAATTAGAATAATAATCATATTCTAACTAAATTAGTATGAATATATTATATATACTTATTACATGTTAGATATTAAATCTCATATTAAATGTATATTAAATGTTTTTAATCTTTACTTAAATTAAAATCCTAAATTTATAATTTTCTTGTCAAAGAACAAATTTAAAAAACACAAAAAAATTATTATATAAAAAATTCACATAAATACGAAAAACTAAACACAATATATTTCTAACAATATAAACATATATTCACACAAAATTCACAAATAATAATCATAATTATTTCAAGAGTAAGCATAAAATGATAACAATATGTATCAACATATTCCTAAACTTGAGTAAGCAATAACCATGTATTAACAAAACCTAAAGACAACATATTTCTAAACATGTTAACATAATCAAACAAAATTCACAAATAATAATCACAATATTTCAAATTCATATCACAACATATTCACAATAACTCACAAACTATTCACAAACTATACAAACAATAATCACAATATTTCAAGAGTAATCATAAAATGTATAAACATATTGCTAAAGTTTAGAAATATACCTAGCACTCACAATATCCTCTTACAAATCCAAAGCTTCCAACTTGCCAAAACAACCAATCCTTCAAAAAAATACGACACTAATTTATTATTTTGTATTATATAACAAAAACACAATACAAATATCATAAAATTAAAAAAAAAAAAAAGACAAAAACTCAATATCTTTTCTTACCAAAACTCAACGGGACTCCCACTCTCCCTAACTCACGTCCCTCTCTCTCTCTCTCTCCTGCAGAAGACTCTCTCTCAACTCTCTCTCTGTTGTGCGCACGGGAGAAGCATAAATGAGTCGCTTCCTCCCGTGCGTGTATTCATTAAGTCTAAAATTATTAGACCAGACGTTCGAACGTTTAAGTTGTATGTTCGAACGTTATATTATCCCGCCCAATTTTAATATGACGTTCGAATGTAAGAAAATAGGATAATTTTTCTGCGATTAACGTTCAGACGTTTTATATAAACATTCGAACGTACCCTTCGTATGATAGAGCATGAAATCTAGTTGAAAATTTCCCACACTTTTATTTTTATGTTCGAACGTTAAGGAATTTGTTATTCGAACGTTCATAGATTTTCACCGACTAACGTTCGAACGTACAACTTGCATGCCGAACGTTCATATCATCAAAGAGTTACCATAATCGAGCGGGAAATTTCCCGCACTAATTTCCTAACGTTCGGATGTTCAGAAATTTGCATTCGAACGTTATAATTTTCTAGTGATTTTCAGTCACTAACATTCGAACGTACAGTATAAACGTTCGAACGTTTAGCTCATCACCTTAATTGAGCGGGAAATTTCCCACACTTTTACTTTAATGTTCGAACGTTATAATTGAAACATTCGAACCTACCCTTCCTAACAGATATAAAAAATACAGTGGGAATACATTATTAAAGTTCGAACATTAAAAAATCATGGTCGGGCGTAAATTTTTATTCAATAGTTAGTATTCCTTAATATAATAGTTATATATACCTATTATTTTCTAGATACTCACAATATTTCTCTTCATTATAATTTTTTTTTTTAAAAGTTGAAAAAAATACCAACTTCTTCTCACTATTTTCTTATTTCATACAACCTGGTTGTTCGAGATATTATTTGTTACGCCATAAATTCTGCATTATATACTATATTATAGTGTAGTATATATACTATATTTTATGTATATATATATATATATAGTATGATAGCATAATACTTTAGATGAAAACATAATAATATAATATATATACTATACCATATATATAAATCAATAATATATAATTCTTATTAAATTCTGCATTATATACTATATTATAGTATATACTATGTTCCCGACTTAATGGAGACCGTTAAGACAACATACCTTTCATAAATATTCCCGTTCTATAATAGTATATTATAGGCAACATACCATTCATAAATATTCCCGACTTTCAACGACTATCAGCTGTTGCAGTACGGCTGGGGCTACCACTTAATGGACACTTGTCTCGATGTCTGAAGATACGTACGACTCACTTCATAGCCACAAACGTAACAAATGAAGGTACGCAACTACAACGTGATCACCAAGCTAGCTAGCTAGTCGGTCCTCTATATATTTATTACTTGTAACATG
>QEOW01001613.1:153560-213477 GCA_003123825.1 Juglans hindsii | reverse complement strand
ATATATATATATATATATATTTTTAAGACATAATTTACACTATACTTAGGAGGATGAGGGTGAGCCTGAGGAGTCGGCTCCGCCCGAGGAGTGATTGGATCACTCGCATTCTGGTTTGAGACTTGTAAAATATTTATTTTGGATGACTGTATAAATTTTAAACATTTTTACTGATTGTTTAAATTGTGTTAACAATTCTGGTACTTAGTTGTATTAATTATCCGCTGCGTTGTTTTTGTACACTGTAGCATGTACACACACTTGGCACTTATGTTGGGATGTGTGACCCTGTTGTCATCATCCCGGCGTCTTGATTCCCGTGTCTCCTTACATGGGGGTCGTGGGCACCACATTTAACCCAACTACCAAACTCAAGACAAGTCCATATTCCATCATAATAAACTTTTAAGCCCAAAGCCAAATCCTAAATTCACTCGTTAAAAACCAAGTGGGTCTTTCATCCATAAAAAAAAATTATTTGCTCGCAACCTTCGTACTGGGCCGGGTGTTACATTTGGTGTGACTACTTGTATCTTGAAGGGAGCTATCCTTGGTAATGAGTATTGGACAATGGTCAGAGCAAAGAGCAGTCAAGGATAGAGTAACTGTTGTAGGGTACGAATCAGCCTATTTGGAATTGCATAAGGCTTTGTCAAGCCTCTCTTTAGTGAAGCCAGCTCCATCTCGATTGTTAAACGAGGTGAATTTATTCCCAACATATCCCAAATCCCTTAATCCACACTCCTCTAGAACCTCTCTAAAACTTTCCATCTGTCTATAAGGTCTCATGGGCCCTCCATACTTCTCTCTATTGCTCACTATTTCATTAAAGTCCCCAACACAAAGCCACCCCATTTCACTTGCTGGTTTCAACCCTCTAAGCAACGCCAACTAGCATGCCTCTTTGCAGTAGATGGGATACCCTAAAATCCAGTGAGGATCCAAGTCTTCCCTTCATTTAATTTATTAACTTTTAAGGAAATATGATGTTGTGTATAGGATTCCAAAGTTGCATCCATGTCTTCCCTCCATAAGAAAGCCAATCCCCCACTCAGCCCTTTACAATCCACTACAAAATTGTTTTCCATCTTTAGCAGCTTCTTAATTCTTTCTATCTTGTTTCTTCTACACTTTGTTTCCATTAGGAAAACAAAGTTTGAGATCTTATTTTTCACCAAAAAGTGAAGTTCTCTAACTATCTGAGAGTTCTCAAGCTCTCGGCAGTTCCAATTTAGGCTGCTCATTGCTATTGGTGGGGTTGTATGACAGCCTCCACCAACTCTATTGCAATTGTTTCCATCACTTCCATTTGTTCACCCTTTTGTTTCTTGAAGCCACTGGTTCTAGGGACCTCATCCTCTGCACCTTCATAACTCCTCTTCCTTTCTTCACATTTTTCCATCTGATCTGTACCCTCTTTTGCATGATCAACATAGAATTTGTTTCTAGCTCTCCTTTTCTAGTTGGCCTTTTTTTTTTTTTTTTACCTTTCCTAAATGAGAACCTGATCTGCCAAAAAATGGTCCAATGAATTAATATGTGATGCCAACATGGACTCTGATAATAGTGCCCCAGGGTTGTTCTCTTTCTAACCTCGAGCAACAACTGACACAATATCTTTTGCACCTTCCTTTTATGTAACTGCTTCTGTCTTGGGAAGTTTGACATCCCTGCTGATCTTTTGCTCCTCCATCTTTGACAAAGTTTCCTTTCCCAGACCTTCCATTCCTTCATAGTCACTTTCCATAACCTCCTCTCCCTTCTCCATTTTTTTCCTCTCTTTCCATAAATACTACACTTTCCTTTTTATTAACAAATTCCTTTTTTACCTCCTAAATTTGCTCCTACATATTAGACTTTCCTTTTGAAACATCATCCCCTTCCCTTTCCCCCTGCTGCCATGGATTCCCAGACACCTTCTCTTCTTGATCACCTCCACCACCATACCTCTTTTGCCTGTTTTTATTGATAGAAACTGCAACAGCACGTAGCCATGGCCCATATTGGGTCATATCTGCTTCATGCCTTTGACAGATGTCATCTTTGGGCAGATCTTCTTTACATGCTTAATGACTCTACACTTAAAACAAAAAGTTGGCAACCTCTCGTACATAAACTGAAGCCAAATTTGGTGACCATCAAAGTTTAAGAATGCTTTTTACTAGTGCTTTGGTGATGTGCACTTCCACTTTGAGTCTCAGGAACTTTCCCCATCCAAGCCCCCATTGATCTACAATGACATCCAATACTTTCCCAGCGCATTTCCCTACATGTAGTCTAACTTCTTGTGTCATGTATGCGAGAGGCATGTTGTGAACTTGCAGCCAGAATACTTCCTGCTTAAAAGGAATATCATTTAGAGATAAATCACCCTCAAACTCCTACAGGCATACCAGCCATCTATCAAGGGACCATGGTCTGCCTTTAATAACCCTCTGCCTATCTTCTTCCTTTCGAAACTCTATCAAGAACTTGTTCTCCCCCATGTCAGAGAATTCCAGCCATCCTGTCGTATTCCAAACCTTTGACATGGTCATTTTGAAAGCTTCTCTATTCATAGCTTCGTCTGCTATGATCATGGCAAATAAGCATGATCTTACTCTTTCCTTTGTCTTGTTCAGTATCGATGAAGGCACTTTGACCTCCTTTTTCTCTTGCTTAGTAAGGCTAAAGTCTTCCCATTGCTTTGTTAACTCTTCAACTATCACCAACTCTTTAGAATAGCAAAAACCAGCCTAAGAGACACTCCTCTAAGAAGAGAGAAAACGCCTCACCCTTTTATGAAGGAGAGGAAAAGTATGTTCTATAGGTTAATTAGTTTCATATAAAAGAGTATATGATTAATAATGAGTTGTTTACTTTCTTATTTAAAATTAAATAAGTAGGATAGATTGTAATTATTTCTGTGCTTCGTGCAGGTAAGTAGGATGAGTTCATACGGTTGGAAATTACTCAGAGTAAAATGTACCAAAGGAAAGTAGAATTAGTATATTTACGACTAAATTGAAATGAAAAGAAAATTAACAGCACAAGTTGTCCACTGGACCACTTATGTTAGCCTCAGACTTGGGCTAGGCATTGCTAGGTGTTGGGCTCTGGTGGGATTTTTTGGTTCTAACGCCTATGTCCAAAACGGAATTCCTACTAAAAAAAATATTAGAACACTAGCTTCAAAGTTGTCATTTGAGATGTTGGGCTTTAAAGTTGCCACTCTTTAGAGATGTATTTAAGTCGAGTCTAAGTACTTTTATACACTTGGAATATATTAATTATGTACATGAACTTATATAGTTATTCTCTTAATTGGCTGAGTGATCAGATTGCTCTCTTTATTTGATTTTTCATCTCCCAAGCAGATATGAGTGAGTCCGTGATAACATAGATGTAGCGTTATCTATCAATAATTGAATTTATTATTCTTAAAAAAAGAGTCGATTCAATGGTGGATAGACAATACCATATCAATAACGTGATAAAAATGAGATAAAAGTGTCGTATATATAATATCCAGTATAAGTATTTAGATTTTTAAATACAATATAAGTTAGATTTTTAAATACATTATAAGATACATCTAGAAGGATTAGATGGATGCAAAAAAAAAAAAAAAAAAGAATTAAGTACAAGATATTGTGGCAATTGATACCGTTGAAATGTTCTACAATTGTTGGAATGAGTCCATTTGGCAAAGTTGTTTGTAAAGAAATTGACATTTTGGAATGAAGTTGCGAACATAGATTGTTACTTAAATATTTTCTACATGCAATTTGACTCGAGATAGATATAGTATGTGGACCACATGACTGTATTTAATATTGAAATTTATATTACTCATGATTACTAATATTCACTGCCGTGAACAAGATATTGTCCTTAATTATAAACATCTGAGTCATAAAATTATAAAAAATCTTGTTTGTGTGTCGTCCTTAATTAGATGATGATAAGGTTGTTGATCACATGCCAATGAAAATTGTGTGACAGCTGCAGGCCTTGTAATATACAAGGCATTAACTTTGTCATATCCATTTTGTCAAATTCATATCCTTGATTTTTAAACCTTATTAAGAATCTTTCTTGTGCTTTTCAACCTCAAACATGTATTGTTGCATTTCAAGTATGTCACGTTGTCTACTTAACTCGAGGATGACCATCTCCCTAAGTCTTCGTGCATAACCAGGTCGATGGCCAAGGACCTCCCTAAAGACAGTCGCTGCTGCCTCATCAGCACGTTGTTCTGGTCCTAGGCCATCCAACCTACCTTGCATCTCCTTCTGCACATTGACAAAACAACGATTATTAACAAATCTAGGTTCAGT
The DNA here is from genome assembly GCA_003123825.1 of Juglans hindsii. Taxonomy (NCBI): domain Eukaryota; kingdom Viridiplantae; phylum Streptophyta; class Magnoliopsida; order Fagales; family Juglandaceae; genus Juglans; species Juglans hindsii. The sequence goes on along the minus strand of QEOW01001613.1, from coordinate 209,158 downwards.
GCTATGTATGCATTTATCACGTATAGATACTCTAACATAGATCCCAACTTCTGTAAGTGTACTACTCACATAAGTATTTTCTGTAGCATCTGTGACAAATGCATTTTTCTTCTTTGACCAGTGCGTCTCTTTGTAGAAGTCGACCAAATTTCCATTCTCAGTGCACTACATATGTGAGCAATGAGTATAAGAATATAATATATATAAGAAAACGTTATTCTATGGTATACATGTGGATTTTAAGTTCAAAAGCTATGAGTAACCACTACCCAACAGTAATGTAATACTGTCACTAAAATCTCCAAGTAAAGTGCATTTTCACTAGTCTAATGAAATAAAAAGATTGTTTTCCCTTAGAGATACTTTTTGCTTAAGTAATCGGACGAAGGATTTACGTCCTAATGTGTGATTAATCGCCTGCTTGTTTCGGTTCTCCCGATTTTGATCTGAAATTTTCTGCCATACACATCAAGGAAAGATTACTTATGATAGACAAACAGATTTGCCACAACAATATTTAGACATTAAATTGATACATATATTGGTGTATGTGGGAAAGAGCATATATACCTTAAAGGCATCGCTGCTCCATCTTTCACACAACTTCACCCATACAATGGGGTCCACCAAGCTACATCCATGAGCCAATGCTTCTTCGTGGCTTCCATATGATTGATAAATCTTGTGCAAGTCGTGGTGGAAGGAGTTGAAGCGCTTACATAGGGCCTTTGTCACCGTCAATCGGTGGTTTTCGCAATCCCAGTCAAACACAAAGTCACTCTACATAAGGTAGCATGCAAATAATGTTAAGCAATCTCGTTATTTGGGCAACGATTATACTACATAAACAACTTTCAAATAATCACTAAGAGTAACCAATGACTTACCCGAACACGGTCGATGAGCTCCTCTTTAATCACATGTGGGGCATCCGACCAACGCTTGTAACTCATGTCGCAATATTGTTTAACAATCCACGATACTCGTGTTGTGAACATAGAAGCGTGTTCACAACATGAGATTGTCTCACCATCGTTTATCTTTAACTGCACTTTCCCATTCTTCCTTAGCTTCTCAAAGAAAATGCATTAGCTGGCCCACGAGTTCGTCTCCTCTGTTCCTGTGTTGCTACGGCCTCCGTGAGGGCATCTGCAACTGTATTTCAAGGTTCAATAGATTAGTATTTTTAAGTGTAATGTGGAATATTCACACTTAATAACACATACAAACATGATAATGCCCTCAAAATTAAAGTATTGGAAAAACATACACCAGTTTGTTCTCTAGGAGGTGATTGTTCCACTGCATTTGGTGGGGGTTCTTGAATAGGTTCTGGCACGTGATTTGGGTTGGCGCATGGTGGGGGACTTGGGGGCTGTGTCGAGTCATCCGAGGAGGATTGATTACACTCATCCGTGTTGTGATATGAAGATAATTTCACACCATGTGATCGGATGTGACGACCTGAGTATGGGATATAACGCCTTCCACGAATACCTTGAAGTTTGCCTCCGCCTCTTGAACTGGGCCCTGGTTGGTTACCTGCATGAGTACGAGTTAATAACATTATGATAAAATTGATAAGTCAATTGATACATAATAATCTCAAAGTCACAGACAGGTTCGTAAAAAAGATCATTTATCTATCATTTTCAATTACTTTTGGGTAGACTAACCCTTACACTATAAGCATAACATAGACAGACGAATAACTGAATTGTCAAAATATATACCTTGATAATGCATAGTGCTCCTCATGCGGCCTCCCAGTATTGAACGTCACCTGAAGCAAATAAAATCACATGTTAGAGCAAGTTTAAATTAGGTATAGATGTTGTAAAAGTTGAATACTACTCTCAAGATTGGTTGCTATTTGCATGATAAGTAGTTCGAGCTAGGAGAAAGCAAATCCTTCATGGTGGTAAGAAATAAATCAAAACATATATTTCATACAATCTCATATTGAACTGTCTATATACACATACCAATTTCAAACAATCTCATATTGTCAGATGTCTATGTAAACATGGGAATTTCAAACAAGAAATCTAATATCTCAACCTTAAATGAACCAAGTTCCTGGGTTGTAATTATAAATCTGACACAGACTCATCCTCTGTTGATAGGTCCTCCTCATCTGAATGTTTCCCCTCATTTGTTGATAGGTCCTCCTCATCTGAATAATCCCCCTCACTGGCCACATTTCCAGAATCAGAACTGATCATGTCATTATTAATAAAGCCTGTTGAATCTACGCATTGACCATCCGGATCTATGATCTATTCAGTGGAGTTGCCACTTGATCTGTATTATCACACTGCACTGGTTCATAATAATATGATGACTCATTTTCTTGATCGGCATCATGAGTACTTGATTTGCCATCAATATCTTCGAGAACCTTCGGTAGTGGTGGAATGTTGTATACATTCCTATTTGTATAGTTCTGCACAACACCCCAACTCCCTTTCGCCAATAAATCTCTTATGTAGAAACATTGATCAGCCTAACTCACCAACACGAATGGTTTATCCTTATACCAAGTCCTGTTCATGTTGACACTAATCATATGGTCATCCACCAGCACCCCTCGTTTTCGATCACCAACATCAAACCAATCATATTCAAACAGGTACACCCGACGCCACTCCATGTCTCGTAACTCTACGATATTATTAATAACATTGTAGAAGTCCACGTTATTTGTGGCCTCATCACCGGTTACCAACACCCCAGAATTTTGTGTACGCTGGCAAAGTTCACACTGTTTCGTATGAAACCTTTTTCCATTTATTATGCAAGCAGCAAACGTTGCAACCCAATGGTCAGGCTCGCAAGCTAATGCATACAGATCAACAGAAACATCAAGTGTATGCGAGGTGCGATGTTCATGGATCTATACCAGAAAAAGCAAATTTCACAACGTTTATTTTCGTCATTCCAAAGCATATAAAATGAAAGCTATAGCATTTCAACTTAGATAGGGATGGATAAGAACTTACACGTTGCTTGAACCAAGTTGGAAACTCAGTTTGATGCGTGCGATCGATGCAATTTGGGGGTTGCACCTTACATTTCTCGTAGTGTTCCCTGCATTTGGTGCACTGAGGCGAAGCAACATATTCAAGTTAGCTGGTATTGGGTTCATAACAACTTGTTAAGATCAAATGGAAGTTGATTTTTAAGTAGAATCGTTAATGCTTACTCTATATAAGGTCCAATCTCCGCACAATTGTTGAGCACGTACCAGATGGCTACCCTAAAGAGTTTATCTTCTAATTGCACGTTAGAAGCTATGCCCAATGGACAAACTTTCTGGTTGAAAATTTTGAACCCATCTAACATTTCCTCTTCGTCAGCATCAATGCTGCGGTCCGCTCGACTAAACCTCGTCTCAATGTCTTTGAGGTACATGGAGCAAAATGTCAAGCATTCGGTGTGAATGTAGGCCTCGGCTATTGAACCTTCTAGGCAGGCTTTATTCTTAACATACCACTTGAATTTGCCGAGATACCTCTCAAATGGGTACATCCACCTATATTGTATTGGACCCCCAAGTCTGGCTTCATGGGGTAAATGGACAGTTAGGTGGACCATAACATCGAAAAAGGAAGAAGGGAATATCATCTCCAGTTTGTATAGAATGGTGACGATATCAATTTGGAGTTGAGATATGCGATTGACATCTAGTGTTCGAGCGCACAACTCTTTGAAGAAAGTACCAAGTTCAATCAAAGCCAAGGCAATGTCACTTCTTAAATACCCCCCAGTAGCAATGAGGAGTAGTCTTTGAAGGAAAACGTGACAGTCGTGGCTTTTCAACTCTGAGATTTTGCAATCACGTAGAGAAACATAGTTCGAAATATTGGAAGCGAACCCATCTGGAAATTTGATATCAGACAGCCACTCACAAAATTTATTCCTTTCATCTCCGTGTAATGTGCATAGTGCATATGACATTGTTACACGATCGCCATCACGCCTCAAGTGTAATTCTTTTCTATAGCCCAAAATCTCCAAGTCACGCCTTGAATTGATGTTATCCTTAGTTTTTCCTGGACTGTTCATTAAAGTGAATAAGATGTTATCGGCAATATTCTTCTCAATATGCATAACATCTAAATTATGCCGAAGTCGAACTGTTGACCAATAAGGTAACACGAAGAATATGCTATACTTTGTCCGGTTCAGCTCTTCAGCAGTGAGTTTTTTCTTCCTATGAGATTTGCCAAACTGAACATCCCCAATCATCTGCAATTGAGTTTGGATATCTTCAGCTCCTATATCCCTTGGTGGCATGCGATGATCTTCTCTACTGTTGAACAACTCTTTCCTCCTTCTCCATATGTGATTTGGTGGTAAGAAACGTCGATGTCCCATGTAACAATATTTTCGGCCATATTTCAACCAATTGGAGTCTGTGTCGGCATTGCAAGACGGACAAGCCAATTTTTCTTTTGTTGACCAGCCAGACAGATTCCTGTAGGCAAGAAAATCATTGATTGTCCACAATAAGGCAACATGCAACATAAACGTCTCCTTAGTTGAGGCATCATATGTAAGTAACCCATCTTCCCAAAATTCAAGCAGTTCATAGATCAACGGCTGCAAGTGTACATCAATCTCATTCCCAGGTGACCTTGGGCCAGGAATAATCAGAGATATCATGAAGAATTGGTCTTTCATGCATGACCACGGCGGCAAGTTATAGGGGATAAGGATCACTGGTTAGATGCTATGAGGTTTAGCCAAGTTGTTGAATGGAGTGAAGCCATCACTTGCCAGACCGAGCCTAACATTGCAAGGATCCGCAGCAAACCAACCATGATCTTCATCAAATTTCTTCCAGCACTCAGAGTCGGCCGGATGTCTCATACAAGTATCTTCTATCGTCTGTTGCTCTTTGTGTCATCGCATATCACCTGCTATCTTTGCAGACATAAAGAGACGCTGCAATCTCGGTTTCAAAGGAAAGTGACGCAACACTTTTTGAGGTATCACGCGTGGCCCGTGTGTATTTGGTATCCACCTCGAAGCCTTGCATACATGGCATTCATTAAGAGCAGCATTTTCCTTCCAAAATAAGATGCAGTCATTGGGGCACGCATGGATTTTGTGGTACTTGAAGTCCAAACCGCGCTCCAAAGACCTTGACTGCTCATATGATTGTGGCAAGAGGGCATTAGAAAATGCAGACCTCAACAAATCAATGAGCATGTCAAATGACTTAATTGGCCATCCACCGATTGATTTGATGTGTAACAACTTGACAACGAATGACAACTTTGAAAATTCTGTACACCTGTCGAAAAGCGGACGTCGAGCATCCTCTAGTAGCTGGTCAAAAGATGGTGGTGGTGAATCTATCAGTAATTGATGGTTTGTTTGGTGCAGGGGTGCTATCTTGGGGCACATCAACGAAGGTGCCTGCCCGGATGTCATCCAACATATGCTGCATGTCATCTATGTAATCGTCTTCTTGGATGATATCGTCATCAATATCATCATCACTGACGTACAATGTTGTCTCCTCCTCCCCATGAAATATCCACTGGGTGTAATTTGGGTTGATCCCTTTAATAAACAAATGGGTTTCCACCTCAAATATAGGCAGCCACAGATTGTTAAGGCATGCACGATATGGACATCGAATGCGATCCCTTCCACTTGCATGGTTTCGTGTTTGTGTGTGGAAATATTTAACGCCTTCGGCGTATGCAGGTGATACAAGCCTATCGGGGTCATTCATCCAACTTTTGTCCATCTAAACAAAGATATGGTGGGGAAGAAAGTTAGTTAAGCAGAGACCGTAAATATATAAATTTGATGAAAAACTCACCATAGGCCAAATGTTGGGATAGGAGAATAAATGTTTAACTTGAAGATGATTTATGAATGTGGCTAACTAGGTATCTCAGAAGGTTTCTAGTTAAACACTTTTTCAAGGATAATTGGCTGACTAAACTTTATTTTCGTCTTGTTTATGACATCATGTGACTCCATATTCTCCAAAATTTGGTACCGGAACCAGTTCTCATCTGAATTAACGTTAGTCAAGTTCGATGATGACGCATCTTCTTAGTCCCTAGTTGTCCATATAGTTATTGATCATAAATAAATAAAAACCCCTATATAGTAATTAGTAATACTGAATCTAGCACTAACAAATGACAACTCAGATCGAGATGCTAAATTAAGATAATTCATCACATGTCAAGTAAAGGGAGAAAACTGGATATGACCATGCAGTCATCCCCTGTACAAAATATCTGATGTGTATTGATATATATGTATTTATCAATACTGGATAAATAATGTTTGATTGTGATAGTATTAACCGTCCATGGCCAACTACATGTCCACCACCTTCTCTCTCATATATATATATATATATATATATATATATAGTATGTGTGTGTGTGTGTGTATGTATATACACATGATATATATAGACTTACAAATGAACAACATCACCCAAAACAAAAAACCAACTCCAATAAAATTTGGTAAGTAGAATACACTTGACTTAGAGTGATTATCTAATAATAATCCATATTTCTTTCCAAACTCAGAAGGTCTAGCACATATAATAACACTAACAACAAAACATCTATCTATGTTTTGAGAATTCATAAAATAGAAAAAAGGATTTGCAGCTGGGTATGGGTATTCGTTACCTTCAATCCCCAACTAAAAGAGTTTCAGCTCACACCTGGGTGAAATGGCTCACTAACAAGCCCGTTGGCCTCAATCAAGTGCTTTTCAATCAAAAGCACTCGATGTCCATCCTACAATTTGCACCCAACAATCCAAGTTATTTTGAGATTAAATCTCAATACCAGAATATAACACAAACAAAATCAATAAACAAAAAAAAAATATATATATATATATATATATATATATATACAAATAAAAGCAAAAAAAATATAGGAGTAATGATTTTAATCACAATATTAACTGCATAAACCAACTATATAATTTCAAGTACAAAGCACTTTCCTTACATCCTCTTCACTTAGGGAAAATCAACTACAAAACACAACATCAAACCATTTAACTTATATCCATACTTGCACTAAGCCAAACATTGAAAACTCCTCATTTCAAGCATTCTAAATAAATAACTGAAATTGAATCAAATTGCATGTTTGCTGTCCAATAAAGGCCATTGAGTTTTCTACATGAAAGATATATGGATGGAAGCGACAATCTTCCTCCCTTTCATTAAATTTCATGTAGTATTGTATTGAATGATTTATGACGTGTAGTGTCATTTCAACTAAAATAGCAATTTGAAAGAAAATGAAAGTATACTAGTGCACAAAGTAGGCTAGCTAGTTATAAGCTTGAGCTCGGCTCAGAATCGAACAAAAAATAGCAAGGGCTAAACATCAATCAATACTTAGTTCGATTTAAAAGTTCCCAAAATAAAATAACTTTTACCAAATCTCAACTACATGACATTATGATAAAGAAATTGCAAGAAACTGCTTTCAATTTAGCATGCATTATACACTTTGTTGGTATTAGAAACATTAATAGCATATATACACAAATGCATTTTAATTTTTGTAGGTACATGCATAGTATCTTTTCATTTCCCTTAATGAAAAAATGATTTTAGGGTTCAACTCGAGTTGAAAATTTTGAAGAATAGCTGAAACTGAATTTTTATTTGAACTTCATACAGAGATTACGCATTATATGGCTATTACATACCTTGAAGATGTTTGCTTTCTACATTTTAACTGTTAATCAAGTCAAGCAAAAGCCCCATAACTAAATTGATGGAAAGTTGCTGTGTATGAAGAGACTTATGACGGTTTATGTATGTAGGATGGGATGGTTGACGGGAGGCACTTGTTGAAGGCAAAGTGCTTTATTTATTTAAATAATCACACTAAACCCTTGTGTTTTCACCATCCCTCTCTCTCTCTCTCTCTCACACACACACACACTATATAATATAATATATTCACCCATGCATTTTCCATGCACCTCCAATATCCCTTCTTAATCTGCACCCAAAAAATTAAAAATTGCATTTATGATATTAGTTTTAATGGGTTTTATAGTTAACAATTACTGATCAGTTTTGCTTTATTGAATTTTTTATTTTTTGTAATATGAGTTATTGGCTTTTAGGAATTAAGACTTGAAGCTAGCTTAGCTTAATTAGCTACCTTTTGTCGTGCTTTCCATCATGTGCATGGTTGTAATTAATATGGAATTGGCAAGTACTATTCTATTGATCTACCTGTAGGTACTGGCATCAAGTGATGAAATTCATTTCACCTATATATATATATATATATACACACACAGAGAACATGATCAAGTACATGATGGCCATACCCAACAAATCACACCTCCTATCCTATAGCCACTGTCACAGGTTGTATTCACAATGCATAATGAACGAGAGATATTTGTCCTGTGCAATATATAATATAATCTGTTTAAAGACATTGATATGTTGAAGGGCTATTGACAAGAGAAATAATCATAGAGAGAGAGAGAGAGAGAGAGAGAGAGAGATCTTATATTTGTATTAGTTAGCTGTTACAAATACTAAGATACAAAGAAAGAGCAGGGAAAAGCTAGGAGAAGGCCAACAGGGAGAGGATTTTATCAACAGGACAACATGAGAAAGACATAGTCGAATTCGTGATCAATCAGGACATACTTCCAAGAGAAAACAATGATATCATACACATTATATATACCTGAATTAATAATGTTAAAGGCTAAGGTGAAATTAATATATCCATTTCCCAACATCGATTTTTCATTAGCTCGTAATAATTGGTTGTTGGCGGGGGGAAGGAAGCAAAAAAAGAAATGAAAAGAATGAAGCAATTAGGTTAAACATGGGGGGCATATAAACATGAAAATATCCTTAAATTAATCTACTCTCTAACTCATGAGATTAGGATCAATGTCTGTCTGTCTGTCTCTCTCTCTATATATATAGACTTTATAATATGTAATAGGATATGATCGATTTCCATATATGGGGCGGGGGGGGTGGGGGGGGTCTACCTCTCCTATATAATTAATGAGATGAACTACACCAAAAAGCTTGAAGAAGCAATCATTATTTAGGGTTTCTGAACAGCAAGTGGAAGAATGCATTATAAGTCGATCACAAAGTTAGGGAATCACGTCCAAATGAAACTGCATTATCATGAATAGCTAGGTTAGCCGCTAACCCTTGTTTGTTACCAAAATGAAAGCTACACTTCAGGAAGAGTTTTCATCAACCCTATTGGCAGCCAAGAAATTATTGCCAAAAGAATTTAGAAGGACAAATGAAACGAATCCATCTCAAAAGAGGGTAAAGGAATGGCCGGGGGTACTTGAAAGCATATGTATATGCAATAAATAATGCAATGTTTGGTAGTAGTAGTACTAGTTTTAATCTCTATCCATTTCTTAGCAAATCAATGATTTTTTTAGTTTATCCTTTCGTCTTGTTGGATCAACATGAACTAATGCATGCATGCAGTCATGTGTTTAATCCCAAGCCAAATAAAAAATGTTAGGACGAAAATGACACGGGAAACTTCTAAATGCACGAGAAGATGCCAACGCAGTAAAGATTTCATCAGTGAAAACACAAGAGTCTTCCAAGGATGAGGTCCTTGGAAGACTCTTGTGGGCTTGATTAATTGGATCACCCTACATACCAAGAGAGAGGGGAGAGAGAACTCTTTGGCCTACTGAAGATGTCCTTCTCTATGATGCTAACAGCTGGACACAGTAACCCATAACTGTACGTGGGTTCCAAGTATATAGTGGTTCGGAACCCCATGTGTTTTTGACGGCTGTTACGTGGAAGGAATCTAGTGGCTTTTGTCTCTATATATATGTTAGTGAAAATGGGACAAACACCAGTCCATAATGACAGTATTTCCGTCCATGATCATGATGTCAAGAACCAAAATTCAGTCTATTAAATAATATCTAAGTTGAATATGGGTCGATCCAAATTTATATATATATATATATATTAATTTATGAACCAAATATTTGTTTTTCATTAGTATTTAAAAATTCTCTAAACGATCTCCTTATCATTTAGAGATTTATTTGGTCAATTTTTTAATTAATCATGTACATGTGACTCACACAAGTAGTCATCACTCAAGAGGTACATGCATTCTGTTGCGGGGTAAAGGGGGCTTTTTCTATATACATGAAGGTTGCATTTGCCCAAGATGATTAATGTAAAGGCAGGCCATACCTAGCTAAAATCCAATTTAGTGAGCACTTAAAAATGAATTGAATTTTTCAGTCTATCATGATCCCTTTTTTATTGGAAACACGATCATCAATCTTCTAGAATTTTTGGGGTCATGCCTAGGGAAGACATACATCTGAAAAATTTCCTCAAGTCTTTAGTGTTTTCCTTAAACAAGTCTTTTTGTGTTAGCCCCACAAAAAGACACACACACACACACACACATATATATATGCCAACTTATCCCAAAATTAAAATTGCTTCTTAGATGTCTTCAGAACTTTTCCAATTCTAGGGTTTGAATCTCTTGGTGGCTGCACTAGGGAATAATCCCAGATACGGATGGAATTCATGTTATCGAAATACAGAACAATAATTTTCATACTGTGTTATCAGAACAAGTACACTCCAAAAACAATTAGGACTAGGAACTTGAGATTATCTATAATTTAGTAACAACTAATTACTATAAGATGTATTGGCAAAATATATATTTTTTACAGGGTCAAAAAATGTTCGAGTCACGGACATTGAATGTGGACGACAAAATCCTTCTTATACATGCAAAATTGGTGCAAAAAAAGGGATAGATTTCACAACTGCACAGCTAGAAATTAGTCTACAAACAAAAAGCTTTTAATTTTGTAAAGAAACACGCGTGCAAAATCGATTCATTAAAAATCAACTTCTAAGTTGCAGCCATACCTGTGGTGACGGAAGGACCCACGCTATCCCTCAACTGAATCTCGACCAACCTCAGTTGGAAGCAATTGACCCAAATCCCACATATTCAAAGAGACGAATCGCACAACACAATATGGCTTCAGAGATTCTGTCTCGACCGTAGCTTCTGCGGGAGGAAAATGTGGTAAATGAGTGGCCCTTTGGGTGGTCGCACGAAAATGGAGATGAAATTGTTCGGGGGACGTGGGTGTAGCAGCTGCTGAGCACAAGTGGAAAGGCAAATCGAGACGGAATGGGGAAGAACAGAGAGAATTGGAGGGGGAAAGAAATCGGGGGGAAAAAGAAAAGATTTTGAGGATTTGGTGCTCGACCTATTTCCCAGCTATTTTTATGCATTGCAACATGTGTTTTCTTTTTTCGGCAAATTAAATCGCTGTAAAAACACTTTATTCGTTGCAACCAATTAAGATAGGGGCCCACTTCCTACTGAATCAGCTTTCTCAACGAAATTTTGCATCGATTTAAAACTCGCCGCAATAGATATTCTATTGCGGCGATTTTTTTTGCAGCAGTATAAACATCGCCGAGAAAACTCTTTTTTCTTGTAGTGCTTCCTCGCTTCAAGGCTTTTTCCATGTGATGCAATTGATGGGCCTCGTGACCCAATTATTTTTTAGACAATAATGTTCTAATGAAACATTGATCAGGGATCATTGATGACCTTTTCCGTCTCAATTTTTCCATGGTTGTCCCCTGCCCAAATTCATTTATCATCATGACATTGAACCCACAATATCATCATACTAAATTGGGTTCTAATAATAGTTCTTTCTCTACAAATTAATCTTGAAAAACTCTTACCTGTGTCGCATAATTATTAAATGAAGAAAAGGATTTTGGTTCGTTAAACAATAGCGTTTTTAGTAGTTTTTCGAGAGAATTCAACTATATAATATTGTTTTACCCAGTGTCAAAATCTCTAAATATTCTTAGAATTTTGAGGTTGATATTTCGCTTACAAAAATTCTATGTCCAGTCACTTTTACACTCTTTATGCATTTTACTAATGTGATTAGCTATATCACTTTTTTTAATATAAAATGTAACACCCCGTATTTTAGTGTATTTTTACTGAAGGATTATTTCTATTTGTTCAAAAATTTATTCTCTTGTTTTAAAATTATCGGATATTTTAAATGGTTTATTTTATGATCTTTAAATTGTGAAAATTAAATTGTTATGTTTTCTTAATATTTATTTACTGTTGTACATTTAAATTGTACTTCTTTTAAATACTTGTGGCGCCCACGACTCCCACGTAAGGAGACACGGGAATCGAGACGCCGGGATGATGACAACAGGGACACACATCCCAACGTTAGTGCCAAGTGTGTGTGCATGCAACAGTGTACAAAAACAACGCAGCGGATAATTAATACAACTAAGTACCAGAATTGTTAATACATTTTAAACAATCAGTAAAAAGGTTTAAAAATTATACATTCATCCAAAATAAATATTTTACAAATATCAAACCAAAACGAGTGATCCCAGATCACTCCTCGGGCGGAGCCGAATCCTCAGGCTCACCCTCAGCTTCATCTGCATCAAAATCTGTGTTACCACAAAATGGTACCGTATGTAAGTATAACACAAATAACCACGAGATAAAAATACATTAATGCTAACAACATGCATGCATATGATGCGATATGCATTAAATCCAAAAAAATACTATTTTTCCCAAAAATAGATATTTTCCACACACGCCAAAATCCCGTTTTAGCCCAAAAAGAATACTCCGTCATTTTCTCAGAAAATGACCCAAATCAATAAAATCTCATTTTCCCAGAAAATGAATCACATAAAAACCTTGTAATCAACACACGCTATTTTCCCGAAAAACAGCTCATTATTCCATTAACCAATGCACCATGATCTCCCATAGGGATCACTCGCACATCCTGGCTTCGTAGCAATGCTCAGTGCCGCGCCCAGCGCGTTCATGGCCAAGCACCCACTACGCAACTAGCGATGCCTAGTTCCGCACCCAGCGCGTTCGTGGCCAAGCATCCTCTAGCCCCCACCAGCAGAGGGGCCACGGAGTCGGCACGAGACCATCTCGTCCGATCCCATAGTCGCCCAGCGACAATCCAGGGGACGTCACTCAGTATATTCCGCTCCCGAGTGACCAGAGGAGCTCCACCAAGATAATACCTCATCTCGGCTTGGGGTTGTGATACACACGCACCCAAAATCCTTTAACACATGAAAATCCAGTTTTCATGAAACACATGAACATGAATGCATGTACACGAAAATCCAGTTTCCTTTACAAACATGATCATGCGTGCAATATGTCATGTACATGAACAACACCACAACAACCATCAATTCACAATACCAACCAAACACACAACTCCATCCACAATTCATCCGACCCCCGAACTCCTCGTACTCAGTCCGGCATGTTCAACCAGATCACAATAATATGAGTTAGTGCAAAAATATATTTAAATCACGATAGTTCTTTGGAAAAATACTTACAGTGTTATATAATAATTTCTGAAGGATCATCGAGCTGTAAAAGGTAGCGGCACAGCAACGTAATAGTGTAAAATACACTGTGGCCGTGGGTCTCAAATACCCACTTTTGAATGGGGACAAACTAAAACCCGAAATTGATAGGGTAGGACCTAGAGAGGTCGGTGAAGTCAATGGTGGTGGTGGTTTGCCGTGGGTGGCGGTGCAAAGGGTGGTTTTAAGGCCAAAAAGTCTGAAACGAAGATGGGCTTGGTTGTGCTTCACCGGTGACAGATCGGAGCCGGGGTTGGGTCCATTGGGTTGCTAAGAGGTCGGGGATGAAGTGGTGAAGAGATGGTGGCCGGAGGTGGCGCGACGGCGGCGTGCGAAGGAAGAGAAGGCCGCGGCTGGGTGTTGCGCGTGGAGGCAAACGGCGGCGATGGAGGAGCTGAGATTGACAGGGAGTGGTCACCGGCCGGTGGGGAAGCTGATGGGAGGGGCGGTGAGGTGCACGGCGGCGCGCGGCGGCTGGGCTGGGAGAAGAAAGAAACGGGCGGAGGGAGAGGTGTAGTGCGCGCGCGGGAGAGGGAGATAGGAGAGAAGAAAAAGAATAGAAGAAGAAAGAAAAAGAAAAGGAAAATAAAAAGAAAAAGGAAAAAGAAAAGTGGGGAAAAGAAATTAGGTCTAATCCTCACATCTTGGGTCACAGAAAATGATCCAACGGAAAAGATTTTAAAACTGCAAGTGAATTAAAATAATTTAAACGTAATGATATAATGCAAATAATATAATTAAATCCAACACTAAATTAATTTAAAAGAAGAAAAATTTAAATGTACAACAGTAAATAAATATTAAGAAAATATAACAATTTAATTTTCACAATTTAAAGATCATAAAATAAACCATTTAAAATATCCGATAATTTTAAAACAAGAGAATAAATTTTTGAACAAATAAAAATAATCTTTCAGTAAAAATACACTAAAATACGGGGTGTTACATAAAATAACTGTTTTAGTTAATCACATTAGTGGAGTGTATAAATAATACGTAAAAGTAACTAACTGTATATAGTTGAATTCTTTAACTTAATATGGGAGTGATAACTTGCCATTATTGATTCAATATTATGTTAGAATAATTCACATATGGGCTTCCATTGATTGTATGTTTTATAAAACGGGTTAGATATATATATATATATATATATATATATATATATATAGCTTACAATGGTACCTTTGTTTTTTAACCCATTAAGTTGAGTGATCATTTGGGGTTAATTGCACCTTAGTAATATATGATTATATTCTATTTATATTGTGGTAAAATTACGTATATAGGCTTGGAAGTTTAAGGGTCTTCTTCTGGAATTTATTTTTTATAGACCCATGTGATTTTGAGTCCTTAATGGGAGGACTGCAAAAGATTACTTCTATAAGAGGCTTGGTCCCCCTCCTCTCTAGATACATTCTTTGGCTTGCCCCATTGATAGTCAATACTTTTGTGAGGAGCAAGGAGGGGAAGATCAGGGTCAACATTCTCCAATGTCTTCTGCAGGTACCTCTTCACCATTCACATCGTTTCGCATGTCTTCCACAGGTACATCCTCTCCATTTTATACTCTGCATTTTGGTTCAAGGAGATTCTATTTTCTAGCATGATTTTCGTGCATCTCACATTTGGTATCAGAGCCACCTTACTAGGATTAGAATCTTCGTAACAATGAAAGGAATTTTCGTATCTTTGTATTTTCGGTTTTCGTATGTTTGTTGTATTTTCGGAACCATTTTTGAGCAAGAAAATCGTATTACATAGATCAAACTCATATCAAAATTGTTTTTTGGAATGCTATTTACATGTTTTAGATGTGTTGAATCGTTGGTTTGTTTCGGTTTTGAGTTTTTACAAAACTAGGGTTCATACCCATTTCGAAGTTTGATTAATCTTCACTAAACACGGATACCCACTGTTTTAAAACATCATATATGTATTTTTAGGGCACTAAGGATTGTTTCCCCTAAATTAATTTTGTTTTTGGACCCAAGAATTGCAAGAAATTGAGAAAAATCCGTTTGAAAACCCTTAGACCCGGATTTCCAGACCCGCGACCCGTTTCAGACCCGGCTGGATGTTGAAGATGAATTCACCTCCAGCCAGAACGATGCCCACGTGCAGAAGATGGCGCGTGCGGTGCGTGTAGATTAGTGAACAGTGATTTTCCTCATTTTCTTTTTCCAGTATTTATGTACTCGCCTTATTAATTCTTTATATATTTTTGAAAAAATTTTGTAGCATCATAAGACACTGTTTTATAATTTTGAATATTATTTACACATTTTTCTAAGGGCTACAGTGTACTGAAAATTATGATATTTTTTGTGGTAAATAGTCAGTATCTTATATGATTTGTGCATATATGTACTCTCTCTCTTAGCATGTTTTGGATGCATGTTAATTTTGTGACTTGTTATAAATACTTTGTATATATATGCTTTCCAAGTTCACATTTTATTTTAGACATATCTATTGTCCTATATACTTAATCTATTCACACTATTTTGTCTCACAATCATATTTGAAATCTAACTTTGATTGTGTCAAGTTGATAATTATTATTATCACTTTGTGATTGTAATTCATGGGCATTCAGATTATCCTTGTTTTTCCATTAAGTGAAATTTTTGAAATATTAGTGGGTGGTAGCCGCCAAAGTGGCACACTCATTGATGTTTTATAATAAAAAAAAAGGAAAGTAAAAGGATATCTTTGTTTTCTAATTTATTGCACATAATATCTTGCCCAAAGGTGTTATTGTGTGTGACATATTAGAAAATGGTATGAACTAGTTAATGAGATTGCATTAGTCTAGAAATTTCCTTCTGCCTAAAGGTGATGGTTTTTCGAAACTGATGCGATTTTATTAATTAGCTTTGTGATATGTTTAAGAGTACCTTATAGCTTTCTGTATTGAAGGACATATTTCCTTATCCTAATCTAGTTGTTGTTCCAGTTCCTGTTGTACAGGAAAGAGTATTTTCTCCGCCAATTGAAATTGTTAGTGAAGAATCTGGACAACAAGAAGAAATTTCAATAGTGGTTAAGTCAGTTTTTGAGCCACAAGTTAGAATATCTCAAAGAGAAAGAAGGTATGCATTGCCTAATGATTATATTGTCTATTTGTTAGAGAGTGATTTTAATATTGGGCATGTAGTTGATCCTGTTACTTTTAAGCAAGCCTTGACATGTTCTGAGTCAGATAAGTGGTTAAGTGCTATGGAAGATGAAATGAATTCTATGGAAAAGAATAGAGTCTAGGAACTTATTGAACTTCCTCCAGATGTTAATGCCATAGACAACAAATGGATTTTCAAAAGCAAATTAGACTCAAAAGGGAATGTTGAACGAAAGAAGGCAAGATTAGTTGCAAAAGGGTTCACTCAGCGAGAAGGCATTGACTATAATGAAACTTTTTCACCAGTTTCGTCTAAAGATTCTTTTAGAATTATCATGGCAATCGTGGCACACTATGATTTGGAGCTTCATTAGATGGATGTAGAAACAACATTTTTGAATGGAGATATTTATGAAGAGGTTTATATGAGACAACCTGAAAGTTTTGTTGAGAAGGGAAAAGAAAACTTGGTATGTAAATTAAATAAATTGTTATATGGCCTAAAGCAAGCATCTCGACAGCTGTATTTGAAGTTTGATGAGGTTGTAACTTCACTTGGTTTTGTTGAAAATGCAGTTGACCAGTGTATATATCGCAAGACCGGTGGGAAAAACTTTATTTTTTCTTATTCTGTATGTAAATGACATTTTGCTTGCTAGCAGTAACTCAGTATTACTTCATGAAACAAAGAGAATGTTGTCTGCTAATTTTGAGATGAAAGATCTTGGAGAAGCTTCTTTTGTGCTTGGCATTGAAATTTGCCGTGATAGAGCTCATGGTTTGTTGGGATTTTCTCAGAAAGCTTATATACGGTGTGTACTGCAAAGATTTGAAATGCAAAACTGTGCACCTGGTGATGTACCCATCATAAAAGGAGATAAGTTTAATAAAACTCAATGTCCCAAGAATGAGCTTGAAAGGGAATCTATAAAGAATATACCATATGCTAGTGCTGTGGGGAGTTTGATGTATGCTCAAGTTTGCACTAGACCTGACATTGCCTACGACAAGAGCATTGGAAAGCATCTAAGAAAGTTATGAGATACTTGAAGAAAACTGAAGGCTACATGCTCACTTTTCAGCGTTCAAATCACCTTGAGGTGGTAGGCTACTCTGATTCTAATTTTGCTGGATGTCAAGATAATTTAAAATCGACTTCAGGTTATGTTTTTATGCTAGTTGGGGGTGTCATTTCTTGGAAGAGTGGAAGAGTGTTAAGCAAACTTGAAGTCGACCTCAGGTTATGTTTCTATGCTAGTTGGGGGTGTCATTTCTTGGAAGAGTGTTAAGCAAACTCTTGTGGCATCTTCTACTATGCAAGTTGATTTTGTGGCGTGTTATGGAGCTACTATTCAAGCTGTTTGGTTAAAAAACTTTATTTCTGAATTGAAAGTTGTTGATTCTATCTCGAGGTCAATTACTATTTATTGTGATAATAGTGCAGCAGTGTTCTTTTCAAAGAATAATAAGGTAGATAAAGATAGAGCATATAAATACAGAGACGATGATTGCAGATCTTTTGACTAAGGGACTCACTCCTAAAGTTTTTAAAACACATATTACTAATATGGGCATTGTGGAAACTTTTGATGTTTTTGGTTAGTGTGAGTTACTTATGTAAAGGAACTACGTTTTGGCTTGATCCCTTTACAGGGTCCGTAGGCAACCCATTTGTTTTAGGGTGCAGCCCCTTTCAAATAAAAATAAGTCTCCCCTAATCATAAACTATTTTTTTGAGCATGCATTTGGTTTATGTCTTTTATTGTGATATCATTATGATATCGAGATATATGGATAAAGACATAAGATGAGTCTCTTTTAGAGACATGTGGCTTCGTTTTGAAGCATTATGAGGACTGATATGAATTAGCACAATTTTTTATCACATTGGTGCTAAGTTCATACTACATACTACCACATTGGTCGGAGGATGGAGATCCATGTCGATAAGGATATTAGCATTTGTAGTTGTGGAGTGGTTTTATATCGTTTAAGTGGTGTAACGACTTCGATGTTCGATGTTGATATTCTTGTTGGACCGGATCGTGTTTTCTAAGGTGCTATCATTTGAGCTATATATTTGTGTGGCCATATATGTAGTCTAACCCGAGAGTCTTTTTCAAACAAGTTTTTATTTTATAGCAATCAATGTTTGCCCAAGTGGGAGAATGTTAGAATAATTCACATATGGGCTTCATTTGATTGCATGTTTTATAAAACGGGTTAGATATATATATATACAGCTTACAATGGTACTTTTGTTTTTTAACCCATTAAGTTGAGTAATCATTTGGGGTTAATTGCACCTTAGTAATATAGGATTATATCCTAATTATATTGTGGTGAAATTACCTATGTAGGCCTGGAAGTTTAAGGGTCTTCTTTTGTAATTTATTTTTTCTAAACCCATGTGATTTTGAGTCCTTAATGGGAGGACTGCAAAAGATTACTTCTATAAGAGGCTTGGTCCCCCCTCCTCTCCAGATACGTTATTTGGCTTGCCCTATTGATAGTCAATATTTTTGTGAGGAGCAAGGAGGGGAAGATCAGGATCAACATTCTCCAATGTCTTCTGCAGGTACCTCTTCACCATTCACATCGTTTCATATGTCTTCCGCAGGTACATCCTCTCTATTTTATACTCTGCATTTTGGTTCAAAGAGATTCTATTTTATAGCATGATTTTCGTGTATCTCACATATTAAACATACTAATAAGTTTGTAGAAACTTAAATCACAATTATGATTTGATTGACAATATGTTTCCGCATGATGCATGCATGGTCATCTATCTATAGATAGTCAACTTATGTTTTAAAAAGTCCTGCATCGTGTTTTCTAAAGCAAAAGAGAAAAGGGCAGTCTAAGCCATGTGAGTAGAAGAAAATGACCACACTTCTCTCTCTCTCTCTCTTTTAAAGTTTTCCTTCTATCTTTATCTCTTTCGATTTTCTTCTTGATAAATTGCTAAACTTCTTAATCAAGAAATTAATAAGAAAAAAAAAACACGGAAGAAACAGATGATATAATGGCATGCTGATGGCCCTAATTAATTGGATACATGAATTTGTTTGAACCTGGTTCTGGTGACGTCCAAATATGACCTTAATTTTTTAAATTGTTTTACTTAATGGTTAATGAAGTATTTTTTAAAGATTTTTTGATTTTTAAAAATATTTAAAGATGCTTAAAAAATAGTTGAATCTTTTAAAGCATGTCATAAAATTATAAAAAAAATCCTGCTCTGATCACAACGGATTGTGTCTGATCCTTGATTAGATGATGATGATAAGGTTGTGATCACATGTCAATGGAGGTTGTGGGACTAATATACAAGGCATTACCTTTGTCATATCCATTTTGTCAAATTCATTAGGACTACTTACTCCTCTTGATTTTTAGACATATGGTCAATGCAAAAGATATGCCCATTAATTAAGGCCCCGTTTGGGTTGAAAAACTATCTTAACTTATCTCATTTGATCATTATAATTTTTTCAAATTTTTATATAAAATACAATAAACAATTCAATTTTTTCAAATGATCACAATTCAACTTTTTAAAATTTTAAAATAATAATAATAATAATAATAATAAATAATATTAATAATATTATAATAATATTTTATTCAACTTTTAATTTTAATCTAAAACAATCCCATCTCATCTCATTATTCAAAACGAGACTAAAAGTTGTGGTTGATTTATTATTGAAATATCTACATTTTCTAGCCCCATAATTAGATAATGATAAGGTTATTGATCATATGCCAATAGATGTACCGTTGTGTGACACAGCCTACAGGAATAATATACAAAGGAGGTTGTCAAATTCATGGGGACTACTTACTCCAATATCCTTGATTTTTAGGCATCTGGTCAATGCAAAAGACATGCCCATTAATTAAAAGTTGTGGTTGATTTTGAGTGGAATACCTACATTTTCTAACTCCTTAAATGGTGCACGGCAACCTTCGGCTATTGGGCAAAGAACCAAGTTTCCACATATACGATGGTGACCCTGCATGTTTCCACATCTACGATGGTGACCCTGCTATTGGGCAAAGAACCAAGTGGCCGTCGGCTTAAGTTTATCCGTTTCGTGTAGTATACGAACTTACGAAGTACGTTGATTTGTAAAGTGAATTGAGATAAAAATGAAAAAAAATAAAAAAATTTTAGAATATTATTTTTTAGTATTATTATTTTAAAATTTTAAAAGCTGAATTATTTATTAGATTTTATATAAAAATTTTAAAAAAATTATAATAATTAGATAAGATGAATGGTGATGAATTGAAACCTCTTTATCCAAATCCGACCTAAAAAGTACCGTGTTTTTCTATGCCTTCCCACTTTTAAGGGCGTATTGGATTTAAGTTTTAACTTGATAATTTGTCATTCAACTCTACCACTAAGATCTTGTTTATTTTTATAAAATTTTTTATTTTATCTTATTTTATCTTATCTTATCTAATTATTATATTTTTTTTAAAATTTTTTATATAAAATAAAATAAATAATTTTTTGTAAATCTTAAAATAAAAATAATATTAAAAAAATATATTTTAATAATATTTTATTTAATTTTTAAATTTTATCACAACTCATTTCATTTTCGACATAAAAACAAACGTTACGTAATTGTAGACTTTTCGGCTTCAAAAGTTATGATATTTGGTAGGATGGATGGATTCTGAAGGACTCGGATTTTCTGTCATTGTCATTAGTGAGTGACAGCTTGCAAGGCTGGCCTTATTCCAAACATCATCTCACAAATTAGTGACTTGCATTTCTTAGACCTGTCCTATTATTTATGAAATTCCAAAGCCCTCAACTATTTTGTCATTTAACGATGTGAATTTATATTGGTGCAGCTTAAGATGTTATCTAGTTAGTTAAGTTGGTTTATTATTGAGTTTTATTTCATATATTCTTAAATAAGTTTTTTAAACGAATTTTGAATTTATTCATCAAGTTTTAGTCGATTTATTCATTTTTAGAAGAAATAAATGTTATTATTGAAATTATATATATTTTTCCAATTTGTATTATTAACTAACTACACCATTTAATTAATTGGTTAGGTAAGAAAAACACACGTAATAAAATATTTACATAATATAATTTAATTGGAAAAATGTTTAAAAAAACACACAAAATAAAAAAGTGCAAAATGCACTTATAAGTGGAAACTCTCGAGAGGTGTTTGTACTAGTTTATATAAAAATGTTTGATCTACTAGTTTGAGAATAAAATAATTTTATATAAAAATATGATACTTGTAATAATTGAACTATTTTTAACTTTTTATAAAGTTTTGATCATGAACTACGGAACTAGTCTCGTCTTTCTACATGTAAAATTGTTACATATCTCTATATATNTTTTTTCTTTAGATTTTTAAATATGAATAAAGATGTTATCATTTTTTTAAAGATGGAAAAACTCAATAAAATATTGATGAATACCGAGTTTTATCAGATTAAAACTACGTTTATTGAATGAACTAGTTTGAATTTTTCCGAATAGAGTTCGAACTATTCGTAAATAGGCCGTAAGCTAAATGGCATTGTTAAAAGTCTCGATCTATTATTCAACAAACACGTACAAGACGTCGAAGAAGTAAATTAAACGTCATGGCCGTGGGCTCGAATTGATTTCTTTCTTTTTGTGGACCCACTTTTCTCTCCTAATCGTAATTTCTGGACCATGGAATCTCTTCAAATACAAGCTGTGACATCTCCCTTGTTCTTCGATCCTCTCACTGCAACAACACTATAAGCTATTACTCATGGCGAACCCAACTTCTTTCCTATTCTTCCTTTCTCTGACGCTGCTTTTGCTACAATCTTGCCTATTTAGCTTTGCCAATGCAAAAATTCTCGACAATAGCACCGATAAATCTGCTCTTCTTGCATTGAAAGCTCACGTTTCTTCTAAGGACCCTCACCATGTTTTGATAAGCAACTGGTCCTCCAACACTCCTATTTGTACTTGGGTCGGTGTTACCTGTGGTTCTAAACATTTCCGAGTCAAAGCTTTAAACCTTTCCTACATGGACCTTGGAGGTATCATTCCTCCGCACATTGGAAATATTTCGTTCTTGGTTAGTCTAAGCATAGGCAACAACAGTTTTCATGGTTCATTGCCAAATGAGTTGTCTCGTCTTTATCGGTTGCAATTCCTAGACTTGAGTTATAATGAATTCAGCGGAGAAATCCCACCATGGATGGGTTTGCTAAACAAACTTCAAATATTGTTTCTTCATGGTAACAATTTCGAAGGTAGTATTCCACAGTCTCTATCTAACATATCATCATTGCAGCGGATTAATCTTGCATATAACCAGCTTTCAGGCTCCATACCGTCCTCTATGTTCAAGATGCCTACCTTGCAACAAATTGTCCTCCTCTCAAATAAGCTTTCAGGTCCAATAACCTCCATTTTCTTCAATGCGTCTTCACTACTACAATTCATTCACCTCAGTGATAACGAGTTATCTGGTGGACTACCGACGTATATGTTTGATCATCTTCCCAACTTACAATTTCTTTCTGTCTCCGAGAACCATTTCTCGGGGGTACTCCCAGAAATAGGGAACTCAACCATGCTTAGAGCATTATTCCTTTATGGGAACAACTTTGAAGGTACATACGTTTCGGTTTAAATTAATGATCGATTGATCACTATATATTATATTCTTCAGTTGGTAATTTACAAACTCCAAAATTAATTTCTGGATCTTAAATGTTTAACAGGTACAATTCCATCCTCGTTGCTGAAGTGTACACAGCTGCAATTTTTAGATATGTGGAGTAATAATTTCACAGGAAGACTACCCCCAGAAATAGGGAATTTAACTATGCTTACGTACTTATATCTTGCCCAGAACAAGTTTGAAGGTACGTATGCTCATAATTAGTTTTGTTTTAGCGAAATATACATGGAGGTATCAACAATGATTTAGTATGCATGATTTATGATCATATCTGATTAAGTACCTTTTCAATTGAAAGCACAAAAATATTTTTCCACAACATGTGCATGGAAACTAAGCGCTTGTTTGGAGAGTGAAATGAAATGAGAATTTTGTGAATAGTAGTAAGATAGTGTATGAATAGTAGTGAGATAGTCTGAGTCGAGAATTTTTTAAGTTTTGGGAAAGGAGAAAGAAAAGATTGAATAAAAACTATTATAAAATTAAAATATTGTTAGAATATAGTTTTATAATATTATTTTTGTTTAAAAACTTGAAAAGTTGAATTGTTTTTTATTTTTTGTTTCAAAGTTTGAGAAAGTTGCAATAATTAGTTCGAAAAAGTTATAATGATTAATTTGAAAATTTTGTATTTGAATTATGTTTGGGAAGGAGATGGGATGAGATGGAGATGAAATGAGAATTTTGAGATGAGATCTATCTTCAAACAAGCGCTAAAAGATTTTACTGTAGTCTAGGAAAATAAAATGTATATAGCGGATAAATAATCCTTCATTGCTCCTTTCTGAACATCATTCTTTCTTATTTTTCGTTAAGATATAGGACTTTTTTTTTTTTTTTTAATCGAGGATCATACTTTTATCCATTAATAGCGCATGAAATCAATAACTAGTAGTTGACATTGGAATGACTTTGTTTCACCATGATCCGGAAATGAAAATGGAATTTTAGGTTATTAATTAGAAGTACTAGAGAGTACTTATAATAAAATTTAAAATAAAAATTTGGATATTAAACCGATAGTTGCAATCCAACTCATTTTATTATGAGTCTTGCTAGGTACGAGCAAGTTCACGCACTAAACTGCGTACTGACACTTACATGGTTTTTTTTTATTGAAAAGAAAAATAAAAGAAGAAAAATTTTGAGAGAATAAGAAGTCCTCTATCTCACGAAAATCATTTTCGTCTTCAGTTTGTACTGTTTTGTTAAATGGATGCCTTACATGTCAATATCGGTGTGCAGTTTAGTGCGCAAACTCATTTGCAAGAAGACTTTTCCTTTTATTATTTCTTTCATTTTTAATAGAGATTCACAAGCTTGTTATTCATGTGTATTAATGTACATGAAGATCAAAATCAGACAAAGAATCCATGTAGATCGACCGTTATTTGAGGAAAAATCTATGAAAATATCCAAGGATAAATATTAAACCGATCCAAGAACATATTATTCCCTTCTCATATATTTAGAATTTTGGATTCCATATCTAATTAATTAACCCCGAATCCATAGTTAATTAACCCCAATCCATAAACATGCATAGCCAACTCAACGGATAAATAAATTAAATTGCCGCTTTGACAATATTTTTTAATGTATGATTTACTATATGCACCTTTTTTAATAAACATATATACAAATTATTATTCACATACTTGTGCATGAGGTGCAATACCGAGTCAAATTGGAAATCTGCAAAAACTAGAGCTATTCGCTATTGACTTGAACTATTTTTCTGGACCGATTCCGTATGAGATCTTCAATATCTCAACTTTACGAAATATTTCAATGGTAGCAAATAATCTCTCAGGTCACCTTCCATCAAATATAGGCAGCCTTTTTCTTCCAAATCTTCAGGTCCTTTCTCTTGGTGAGAATGAACTGAGCGGAACCATTCCCAACTCTATTCTCAATGCTTCACAGCTCATCATGTTAGATTTGAGTCGGAACTCATTCTCAGGCTCAATTCCAAAAGCAATTGGTAATTTAAGGTTCCTCGAGGTGCTAAATCTCGTATCAAATAAGCTGACAATTTCATCTTCAGAATTGAGTAGCCTTTTCTCTTCTTTGTCAAGCTGCAAATATCTCAGATATTTAATTTTGTCCAAAAATCACTTGAATGGCGTCCTTCCCAATTCAGTTGGGAACCTCTCAACCTCTCTTCAAAGACTTCAATTACATGACTGCAATATTAACGGCAACATTCCAGAAGAGATTGGCAATTTAAGTAGCTTGATTGATTTGACCCTAGACCACAATGAACTGGGAGGACCTGTTCCAGCTACAATTGGAAGATTGCACATGCTCCAAGGTTTGGTTCTTTATGGTAATAGACTAAAAGGTTCAATCCCATATACGCTCTGCCATTTAGGAAGCTTGGATACACTAAGTTTGAGTCGTAATGAGCTTTATGGACACATTCCTACATGCATAGATAACATGACTTCACTAAGAACTCTTGACTTGGGTTTCAACCAATTAACTTCTTCAATTCCTTTCAGCTTGTGGAGGCTTACAGATCTCTTGTTGGTTGGTTTATCATCAAATTCTCTTAATGGCCCTCTATCTTTAGATATTGGGAATATGAATGTCTTGAGAGCATTAGATTTGTCAAAAAACCAAATAACAGGTCGTATCCCAGTTACAATTAGTGGGCTAAAAAATATTGTCAATCTATCTTTGGCAGTCAATCGACTAGATGGCTCAATTCCTACATCTGTTGGTGAATTGGTAAGCTTAGAGGTTTTAGATCTTTCCTACAATAACTTATATGGAGAGATTCCCAAGTCCTTAGAAGAACTCTCATACTTGAAACATCTAAATTTGTCATTCAATAAACTACAAGGAGAAATTCCTTCTAGAGGAAAGTTTGTACACTTTCCAGCTATATCATTCATGTCAAACAATGGACTTTGTGGTGAGGCTCGAATGCAAGTCCCCCCATGCAAAGGAAAAAAGGCCATAGGAATGCGAATACTGAAATATGTGTCAATGGCAGTGGGGTTAATGGTACTTGGAGTGTGTCTTCTATTTTTCTCAATAAAACGACATAAGAGGAATGCTAAATTGTCACATGACACAAATTCAATGCCTCTAGCAACATGGAGGAGAATTTCGCATCAAGAACTTATTCAAGCGACAGAAGGGTTCAGTGCAAACAACTTACTTGGAGAAGGGAGTTTTGGGTTTGTTTACAAAGGAACACTCTTAGAAGGTACAACTGTTGCTATAAAAGTTTTAAATTTGCAAGTGGAGGAGGCATTCAAAAGCTTTCACATAGAATGTGAGGTATTACGCAATATTCGTCACCGGAATCTTGTCAAAATCATTACCGCTTGTTGTAACTTGGACTTCAAAGCCTTGGTATTAGAATACATGCCTAATGGGAACCTAGATATGTGGTTGTACTCCGAAAACCATTGCTTGAATATGTTACAAAGGCTAAATATAATGATTGATGTAGCAACAGCAGTAGAATACCTTCATCTTGGTTACGCAACACCTATTGTTCATTGTGATCTGAAGCCTACCAATGTCTTATTGGATGAAGATATGGCTGGACATGTCGCTGATTTTGGCATCGCCAAACTCCTTGGTGATGGAGTTTCTCTAACACAAACAATGACTCTCGCTACAATTGGATATATGGCACCAGGTGAGGTTAAGCTCCATATTTACCATTCTAGTACTCTCATATAAACACATAATATTGTTCTCTTTTGGTAGTGTATTGACCCTTTTCATTTTAGTACCATATAATTATATTTTCTCATGATAAGTTGTAACATATGTATAGAGTATGGATCTGAAGGACTTGTTTCTACAAGGGGAGATGTGTATAGTTATGGCATTTTATTGATGGAAACTTTCACAAGAAAGAAGCCTACAGATAATATGTTTACTGGAGAAATGAGCTTGAAGTGTTTGGTACAAGAATCATTAGCCTTTTCTGTACTTAAAGTTGTTGACTCCAGTTTGTTAAGTAGCGAAAATGATTATGCTGCAATGGAGGAGTGTTTCCTATCTACCATGGGATTGGCTTTGCGTTGTTGTGCCGACTCACCGGAACAGAGGATTGGTATAGAAAATGTTTTAGCTACACTCAACAAGATCAAATTGAAGTTTCTCAAAGATATTAGTGGACACTAATCATGTGAGAGAATAAGGTTAGTTTATAGCTATTTATTTCATGTTTATGACTTTCCATAAGGTAATATTTACAGTAAATTGGGACTCTCCTAAAATGAGACTTTTTTATGGTAATTAGTTTGTCATGGGACTTACTAGCTAATAGAAGTTAGAAGTTTACATATGTTGCAGCAGATGATTGGAGTTAATATCATTAGCATCCAATGGGTTTTGAAATCATATTCAAAGCAATGGAGGCAGCAAAATCATTGTTTCCACTCTTGTGGCATAATGGGAGAAGATTTTTTTTTATTTTTTAAAAAAATTGTGACGTTTGTATATCATTGTCTGTAGACATGCTTACTATAAATTATGGTAGGGTGAGGGTGGTTTCAAGTATATTCGGAATCTTACCTTTTTCTGTACATGCAGTCACTTGAAAATAAGTACTGAGCACCATGAATTCTTGCCATTTTGTATCCAAGTCTCTTCAAAATCATCATTATTATATCATGAAAAATGCAGTCAGTCTAAATTAAAAAATATATTTTTTTATGGGAAATAGACTTCATTCCTTCATGAAAATGAAGTTACATCATTGACTGATACATACAGGAAAAATCCCATATTACAAGCTAACTACTCATGGTTGGAGCTCCACCAGTACACAAATTCCTTTGTGACTGGTATGGTCTTAATTTCTATAATTCTCTAAATATAAATAGTTTGAGAGACCACACTCTACCTAAAGTAAAGATTTCAGACCCCACCCTTCGGAGGAGGAGAGGACTTTAACCTTAGAGGAAATAAAAAAAAAAAAACCCAGAGATTGTGATGGCGTGTGAGGGACATGCGCCACGCTGGGAGTACGGCGGACTATCGAGTCTGAAGAAACCAGTGGCTCTGGTCCCAGAAATGCCGCAGGTGGTAGCGATAAAGCTCCCATTGAGGTGGTGTGTGGCTCACGCTGCTCCGTTCGATGAGATTCTTCGCCCTTTTGAAGGATCAACACCTTGGGATTCATGGGATAGGGCACATGGTGGTTGCCGGGCTCCAGAGAACAACATATCGGTATTTCGCCTATTTTGAACGAAAAACAAAGAAAACCATAAAATATAAAGGAAAAAAACTAGAGAGAAGAGGGAGGAGGGATGAGGGAGGGAGGAGTTGAACCTCCAACCCCACCTTTGGTCTGCGTTTTTTAAAGGGGTGCTCTAGAGAGAAAAGGGAGAGGGTGAGAGAGGCTAGGGTTTTTTTGATTCAAAAGGTCTAAATTAAAATACTTATGCCACGGTCAGTGATTTTATTTATATAGTTTAGTTGTATTTTCTCTATTTCTCAAAAGATGTCAAAAGATTCATATTAGATGTGTTGGACAATTCTTCAATGGGCCTTTAGCATAATGTGTTGGTCATCATGATTTGGTGGTCGAATCACTTAATGTAATGGGTATGCTCTATTAATTAGATGGGACGATATTAATGGACTGCAGATGTAAAGAGATGAGATGAAATGAGTTGTGATGAGTTGAGATGGTTTGTGAATAATAGTAAGATTATTAATTGAAGTTGGATGAGATGAGATGAGAAACCATCTCACCTCTATATCCAAACGGGCCTTATCAATGAAATAAAAACGAATGTGTGTGCATATCTATAGTGCAATATTTGGGATTCACCTCGCCTCCAAGTGGTCACCAACGTTAACCACAAATGCATTGGGAATGGAATTTACGTTGCCCACTCTCCTTTATGTTGCACTTGAAGGCCAGGGATCCCATTATGTATGAGGAGGGGTCAAGAGGCCATGATCATAATTTCTCATTCTAATTCTGGCTTTGGAGATGGTGGATACAAGTTTGCAGCCAGGATCTGTGAACCTGATTCCAAATTCATGGCCTTTTCCATAAATCTGTCTCCTAATCCCAAGCTCATTGAAATTCCTTCCAATAAGTCTCTAGCTAGTTTTCGGGTTCTTTTGCCGTACTTAGGCCAACGAGATCTCTCTGTGGCAACAAATACAAGAGCCAATTGAAATGGTTCCACTGAGATGGAAACTAGAAAGCATATTATCCAATATCCATCAGTTTAGTAGTCAGGAACAAAAGAAGCATAATTAACCACGCGCAGAATCACATGGAGACTAGAAGTCTGTTCGATTTTGTCACAAGTTTACAATTGGCATTTCTTCTAGATATCTTCATTTGCATCGTCATATGTTTATGTTTGAAAATAAAATAAAACTAGATTAGGAAGATAATAGAGTATTTGTCGAGCCTAATTAAAGTTTGCAATGTTGAAGTTCTCAACTTTGGAGGTTAATCTTAACAAGAAAGATTAGGAAATAACTGAATCCAATAGAATGGTTGCGTTTGGGTAGTGAGGTATTCTGTAAATAGTATTGAAAAAGTAATGATAGAATATTGAATAGTAGTGAATAGTAGTGAAAAGTAGGTAAAAAGTAATAATAAAATAACGAATAAGGTATTCTTACAGTACCCAAACTAGGCCTTAAGTCGGTGAGTGAAACTTGGGATAGTAGGCTTCAATGTTATCAACGTATTTGGCTCAAATTGTCAATAAAAGCGTTGCTAAAGAGTAAAGAGAATAATGTGGTCAGGTAGGCCAACAAATAAAACAGAGTTTGAAGCCTGCTCTTTGTAATATTATATAGGTAAATATTAGAGACTTAATTGAAGTATTTTCAATCAAGTCTGTAACTAACTGGTTTTCTATTTTTTACTAATTAGTTACTTTACTTCTTTTACCTTTTATAGCCTTTAGCCTTTTAGATGTATAAAAATAGAGACATGTTGTAACTTCATTCATATTGAACATAGAATAAATTTCTTCTCCCTGTCGAATAATTTTACATCCTCATCTTTCTTCCTCTAATTTGCAACATGGTATCAGAGCAGAAACTCTAGGGTTCCGTCTCTTTCTTCATTGTGATGCCAAATTCAATCTTTGTTAAAATGCATGGTAATGATTAATCATCAAATCCTTATCATTTACAGAATGGAGATTTGACTGATTCTGTCTTCGTTTCTCAAGTCCTAATGGGGGATAATTACCACATATGGTGTGGATCCATGTAAATAGCTTTGAAGCTAAGAACAAGATGGGTTTATCAATGGAATCATAAATCTACCAGTTGATTCCAATCCTTTGTATGAAGCATGGGAGCGATGCTTGAATCTTGTCTTGGATCTTGAATGATATCCTCTGTATGATATTGTCTTGGATCTTGAATTCTGTATTGAAGAACATTGTAAGGACAATCACATATGCGAAGACTGCGAAAGAAATGTGGAAAAAGTTAAAGAATCAATTTTCTCAAGGAAATGAGCCACGAAGTTTTCAATTGCAAAAGGATCTTGCTTCACTTTCACAAGATTAGTTGTCAGTAAGTGTTTACTACATGTCATTTAAGTGCTTTCTGGGATGAACTTCTTAACTACAACCAAACTCCTACTTCAATTAAGTATGTAACAGTAAAGACTTTAATTTTGGGAGATATGACCTCAGGGCCAGTACTGTTAGACGATACATAGTTCATGGGTGGATGTGGTACATGAGCAGAATACTTCTACACAGTCGAGATTATAACACGATCCAAAGAGGATTTCTCATCGATCTTGCTGCTTTGCTCATGAAGTTCCACGAATTCCTCACGGGACGGTCTACTTCATTTTCCCTGGCATGCTTGAGCTGGGTGAAGAAGAATACAATGTTAATAGTCATTTTCATGCTTTTTAGGTCTTTTCTTCACTTTTGTAGAGTGAAGTTTGGAGCTTCCATTTGCAGCCCTTGAAGCTGTCATCTCCTAGAGCACTAGTATTGGATTACGCATCTGCATATGCATCTACATATTTGCATAATATGACGTTAAATTGGACTGCATTGGATTATGCATATTCAAAACCTTGCAAAGCTATGAACAATGTTTCTACAAATTTGAAAAATACACTGTTCACTCTCTAAATCCTATTTTATCACTTTTTCCTCTCTCCTCCCCTCTCTCTTTCCGCACACCAATGGATAGAATTTTAGGAAAAAAAATTTACTGGGTGCTAAGTGATAAAATTTGCAATGGTGCTAATTGCAAAATATAAAAAATAAAATAATTTTAGGAAAAAAATAAATAATAATAAAATAATAATATTTTATTATTATTTGGCTCAAAGATGCATAATGCAATGTGAGAGTTTTTCTTGATATGCAAAATCAACCTACAAAATACATTACAACCTAATCTCTCTCCTAAATAGGGTGAAATATCTCCATCCCATATGAATTGCAGATCTATGGTGGTTTTTTTGCTCCTTTATTTTATTTGAAAGTTCTTTCCACCATTGATTTTGAGTATTTTAATTTTTTTAACTTTTTAAAAATATGGTCGTTTGATATCATATCAAAATATGATAAAAGGATATTGATTAAAAGAATAATAAAAAACACTTTTCTAAAATTTATAGGTTGATTCAAATTAAACCGACCTCCAAAAATACAATAGACAATCTTTTGGACCAACGATGCCCTACCTACCGTCGAGTAATCCAGAGGACTCCACATGAGTTCAACATACCTTCCAGGTAAATTCCTTTTAAACTTTAATTTTTTTTTTTTCGTACGTGCATTTGAGTCGTTTTAACATCGTGCCTAATTATAGTCTCAATTGATACCAACTTTGGACCAACAATGCCCTATTCTTTATCGAGTAAACTGGAGGACTTGACACGAGTTCAACATACATTCCAGGTAGATTCTTTTTAAACTTTTTAATTTTTTTTTTCGTACGTGCATTTCAGTCGTTTTAATACCGTCCTTAATTACAACCTCCATCGATGCCACCTTTTGGACCAATGATATCCTACCTTTTGTCGAGTAATCTGGAGGACTCGACACGAGTTCAACATACCTTCCATGTATGTTCCTTAACTTTTTAATTTTTTTTTTCGCACATGCATTTTAAGTTGTTTTAACACCATGCCTAATTACAGCCTCCATCGATGCCAACTTTTGGAAAAAGGATGTGAGTAATCCAGAGGACTAGATACGAGTTCAACATACCTTCTAGGTAGATTCTTTTTTAAAATTTTTAATTTTTTTCGTAATTGTATTTTAGTCGTTTTAACACCGTGCTTAATTACAGCCTCCCCTTTTGGACCAATGATGCCCTACCCTCTATCAAGCATTCTAGAGGAGTTGAGAAGATCTGAAAAGACCCCAACTAGCAAGTGAATCATCAGCTGTGCCATTTAGTATTGAAAGCGAAAGAATTTTGGAGGTACATCACACACGACTAATCAAAGCTGTCATATGACTAACGGTATTACACTTTTAACTAGGTGAGTAAACATCCAGTGACTTGTAGTGGGGAATTAAAACATGTAGTGAAAAGATGGGTCATCTATGGCATGCTGTAGATATAAAATAGGGCATCCAAAAGATTAATAAGATGCTCATCATGGAAAAAAAGAACTTACAGCTTTTTTTTTAATAAATACATTAACCAAAAAAAAAAAAATTTGGAAGCATTGTTTTATCGACCAAATCAGTTAAACTTAGCCTTAACAACTAGCATAAAAGGCCCCAAGGTTGAAAAAGCTTGCCTACAAGGTTGTAAAAACTTGCCCACAAGGTTGTAAAAACTTGCCTACTAGGTTGAAATCAGTGTTCATGAACCAAATCAACAACTTAGACCAAATTAGAAATCAGAGCAACCCAGCAACTCATACCTCAAAGCAACCCAACAACCTAGAAATCAACCAAGCGTTCACAAACCAAATTGAACAAGTCAGAAATAAAAACAACCCCACATCAGAAATCAAAGTAACCCAGCTCAGAAAACATAAATCGTTCAATAATAGCCTAGAAATCGGAAATAAAAGCAACCCCAAATCAGAAATCAATGCAACCTAGCTCAAAAATCATAAATCGTGCAATAATAGCCTAAAAATAGAAAAAAAACCATAACCCCAAATAAGAAATCGTGCAATTCCCTGCCAGTAAATTGGTTGAAACAAAAGAACTACATAACAACATATAGATCTAGGGTTCTGGTTGGTGAACATATCGAACGATGGCAAAGAAACCAAACCGATGGGGGAGGGGGATTTGCACAGGAGGAATGGAAGAATGGAGCTTCAGAATCGCATGAGGGAGAAGCAACCAGACCGATGAGGGATGGGGATTGACTAATGGGAGGGGGGATTCTTGCATGGGAGTCAAGGGGAGAAGGGATTCTCATTTCAACAATGGGAGTGGGGATTTTGGCTCTCAGAGGGGATGCTAGCTAGTAGCTACTGGAGTGAACTCGTATCATGGGGGATGAGGTCAACCTATGGACCGTACTTCTCTTCAGACCAGGTTTGCCACATCATGTAATTTAAAAACTGTCCTAGGAATAGAATTTCTGTATAGATAAAGACTTTAATTTTGGGAGATACGACTTTTGGCCAGTACTGTTTGGATAAGTAGAAAAATATGGCTAGCAATATTCCTTTTAGACGATACATAGTTCATGGGTGGATGAGGTACATGAACAGAATACTTCTACACAGTCGAGATTATTAAACGATCCAAACAAGATTTTCAATCGATCTTGTTGCTTTGCTCATGAAGTTCCACGAATTCCTCAAGGGATGGTCTACTTCAATTTCTATGGAATTCTTGAGCTGGGTGAAGAAGAATACACTGTTAATAGTCATTTTCATACTTTTTAGGTATTTTCTCCACTTTTGTAAGTGGAATTGGAAGCTTTGATCTGCAGACCTTGGAGCTATCATCGCCTAGCACGCATCTCGTGGGCTTGTTCCACAAAATACATTACAAGCTAGTCTCTCCCCTAAATATGGAAAAATATCCCCATCCCACATGAATTGCAGATTTGTGGTATTTTTTTGCTGCTTTATTTTTATTTGAAAGTTCTATCAACCATTGATTTCGATGATTTTAGTTATTGTTTTTATTTTTTCAAGAGTTTTGCTACAAATTGCAACTGTTCACATCACACACCTCACACATAAAATGGAAATTTATTTATTTTTTCATAGGGTGTAGAGGTGTTTTTCATAAGATGTGGGAGTGTTTTTTCATAGGGTGTGGGGTGTGAGGTGGTGAATAGTAGCTGATGAGAAGAATTTTTCATTTTTTAAATATTATCATATCAAAAGATGAGAAAAAGATAATGATTAAAAGAACAATAAAAAACACTTTTTAAAAATTTATAGGTTGATTTCAAATAAACCGACCTCCAAAAAAACAAATGATTTTGCAAATAAGTACAATAGACAATCTTTATTGATGTTCAACACAGTTGGATTATTGGGTTGCTATCAAGGTAACCTAGGTCTTCGACATTGGGTAGCTGCAAAGAAGGTGATGCGGTATTCGCAAAGAACCAAAGACTACATGCTAACCTACATGCTTACAAAACGTTTGCAAGTTGTTGGCAATTCAGATTCAGATTTTGCAGGTTGTGTAGATAATAGAAAGTCTATTTCTAGATAAATCTTTCTTCTTGCTGAATGAGCTATATCTTATAAGAGTATGAAGCAATCTATAGTTGCTACGTCTATGATGAAAGCAGAATTTATTGCGTGCTATGAAGTAACAAAACAAGCCATGTGGTTGAAATTTTTTATTTCTGATCTTAAAGGTGTTGATTCCTAGATATTAACCATTATAACGAATAAATTGTACGTTAAATGTCTTCGAAGTCTGCATGCCATGCATGTGCCTAACATCCTACTATGGGGATCACTACAAAACTAAAATATAACATATTCATTCTTAAAAATATATATTTCTTTTTTATTGATTTTTTTTTTGCCGAAAAGGACTAACTTATATATTAGAATATTCATGAGCTTCCAAGACGCTAGGGAGTTCAATGAAAGCCTTTTTATTTTATAGGAAAAGCACTTGATCAGCGGTCAACAAAAAATCGCATCAACAAATAAAATATATAAAACAATAGTTTTTTCCTTGGATACAACTAATTAGGTTAATAATCTTTCTATGCATATTTAATTAATTTTGATGGTGTATTAGGCGTAATTGTGTCAAATTATAAGCTTTTTAGTTATATATAGTACATGTTTGAGATTGCGGTGGGAAATGTAGTTTATAGCTTATATCTTTAGTAATAAGGTCTATTCTTAAAAAGTTATTTACTATTTGATAACTATATGTGTAAAGTACTTTCAATCATATTATATTTATTTTGAATTAATTTAAAATGTATTTTCTGAAGTAGAAATGATGATTATTTAATTTTTTAAAAATTCAATTATGCTCTGCATTATCTGTAAATGTTCGCTTTCCCTCAAACGTAGTTTTTAACTTATTTGAGGTTAAAAAATATTTTAATATGTAACATCCAAACTATCTAAATTTTTAATTCAAATTTTTTTAAAACCATTTAAATATTTTTTAATCAGTTCTTCTACGTAAAACTACGGTTGGAAACCACGGTGTAATCGCCCATTTGATTTTATGGCACGTCAAACAATTTATTAAAAAAAAATCCGAACAGGCTTTGGTTTACCTCTACTTCGTCGCACCTGTTACTCCTTCTATATTTTCTCTTATTTTCTTCCACATCGCACCTTGTTTCTCTTTCTCTCTTAAGCTTATCTTATTTTCATCCGTTTCTCTTTCTTTCTTAAGCTTCTCTTATTTTCTTCCACAAATAAAAATGCAGTTTCATACAGTCATAGGCTGTGTGTGAAGTGGAGAAAAAGGCAAAAGGTAGAGAAAAGCTGCTTTCTCTCCTCACGCCTTGATTTTTTTTTTTAATTTTTTTCATTTTCTCTCCCACGCTTTTTCGGAATCTAAACCAACATCCCTTCGTCAAAGACCCATCGTGATCATCTTGATTGTGCCTCGTCTTTCTCTTCACGCTTCCAAGATTTCACCTTTGTGAACCTTCACTTCCACATTCTCTATCAATCTCCTTTTGGGAGTTCGTATTTTTGTGAACTTGTTTCTTTGAGTTATTTCGGGTTTCTTTTTGGTTTTCTATCGGAGCTTGGAGTGAAAATCTGCAGTGACTTTGACATCTTTTTGGAGGTAAGTAGAAGATTAGTTTATGGTTTAAGAGAATTTACGTTCTTTTCAGCTTGAGCTCCCTGTTTCCTTTCGGATAAAATGACAGAACGGAAAAGAACCTGATTATCGGGGTTCTGTGAGGTGTTTTTGTTTTTGGCCACTGATGCTTCTCCAAAACCCACCTCGTCTCTTTCCCACAATTCGTTCTCTCCTTCACTACTGGACCAAAACGTTGTGTCGAATAAATACAATGTGAGAGTTTGCCTCATGCGCTCTATCCATACTCTGCAGAAGGGTAATCAACTCCAGAAGAATATTTACAACGAAAAAGTGTAGCCACGTCTTCAACTAAGGTCTTAGAATAAAATTTTCCTTTATCAGAAAGTTGCAGGCCCAAGAAGCAATTTGTTAAACTACCTTGTTAATGGCTGAAGCATTTTTGGAGTCCATTAAATCACCCAATGCAAACATCAAAATAGAATTTATAACTGGTAGCGGAATGAACCTTCAACGAAGCAGGCCGTAGAAACTAAGGGAAGACGAAACTAAGCTGAAGATGAAGGGCGCCGATTTGTGGTCTTTGACAGGTTGCGCTTTGTGGAAGGATCGAGAGAGGGAGTTCTTGAGGCGGGGGACAGAGGAAGAGAGTAAATGCAGAGAGGGAGAGAATGAGGAAAGGGAAGGCCGTAGAGTGAAATGGTTTGTTTCGATGGCATTTTGCCACATCAGCAGCCGATTGCCCAACGTTTACACTTGCGGTTGCAACAATCATTTTTCTTTTTCAATACTCCTAAATCAGCCCCAAACATTTGCAGTTGGGTTCTAGCCTTTTCTATGTTTTTTTTCAAATGTCCAAAACTGTTTTTGTTCCATACTTCCAGTTTCTCACTACACTTCTGAATTTTTCTTATCACTGTACTCAACTCTTTTGTTCTTGACTTTTCATTCCATGCTTCATGTAATACTCTTTTACAATCTGCTGATTCCACTCACATGACCTCAAATCCAAACAACCTTTTACTCGTCCCTTCGAAATGATCTGCTTGCATCTTCAAGATGATTAGCAACTGATCAGAGTGAGCTGTTGCCCCATGGTAAACACCTGCCATGGGATAG
The DNA here is from genome assembly GCA_003123825.1 of Juglans hindsii. Taxonomy (NCBI): domain Eukaryota; kingdom Viridiplantae; phylum Streptophyta; class Magnoliopsida; order Fagales; family Juglandaceae; genus Juglans; species Juglans hindsii. The sequence continues at coordinate 171,502 of QEOW01001613.1, read as the reverse complement.
ATGGATCACCACCTCATATTAGCAAGGAATCTATTAAGTCTCTCACTTATGCACTGTTGGTTCTCCCTTCTCTCGCACCAAGTAAACTAAGGCTCTTTGTATGCCAAATCATGTAACTCACAATCATCTAAAACAACTCTAAATTCTGTCATTTGTCTTTCTAATCTTGCCTTATCCTGCACTTCTTTCTTAATTACTCAGAATCTCATTGAAGTCACTAAGTAGTAAACAAGCTTGATCATGAGGTACTTTTAGACGCGTCCTAGTGGGCGGAAGACGGAAGGGTGATCTTTACACCATATCCTGCTATCCAAGACTCCAAGTACTCAAATCCAATGGACTTATTCAACTATTTGTACCCAATAGAACTCAGTCTATTTGCAAAAGTTGCCAATTAGGCAAATTGAGCAAATTTCCTTTTGTGAGATCTCGTATTTACATGTATTTTGACTAAGTAATTATTGCATTTCTTAGGATTATGAGCTTTCTTGTTTTAAATTTTAGATGATTTACGTGATATTATTTTACAATTTTTAACTGAAAAATTTAATACAATGTGTCTTATTGTTATTAATTATTGTTCATTATTTAAAATGTTATTTATTTTAAATTAGTTATTGTTGGATTTTATTATTTTATTTTACGTAGTCACTGTGTTTAAATTAGTTTTATTTACATTTTCGTTTTGAAATAATTTTCGTTGGATCAATTTGAGACCCAAGATGAAAAGGTTGGATCTCATTTCTTTCTCTTTATTTTTCTTTTTCCTTTTTTTTTTCCCTTTCCTCTTTTCCTCTTTCTTTTTTCCTTCATTTTTCTCCCCTGCCTCCTAGCCCGCGCGACACCCCCTTCCCTCTCTCCTGTTTGTTTTTTCGTTCGCCAAGTGCGCCGCCCTGCTCCATCCGTGGCCGTCACCGCCCTCCCATTTTCTTCCCCTTTGGCCAGCGACCTTCCCTCTCCCTTTTCAACTCCTCCCTCGCCACTATTATCCTCCACCCACGGCTTCAAACTGCGTGGTCTTTGCATTCCAGCACCGTCGTCGCGCCGCCGTTGGCTACTATCTTTTCACCACAGCACCGGTGGCCTCCCAGTTACCTAACCCACCCATCCTCAGCCCTGATCTGCCCTCGTTGAAGCCCCTCCATCCCCATTTCCGATTTGGGTGTTTTGGCCTTTAACAACTACCCACGCTGCCACCCACAGCCAACGACCACCATCACTAGCCTCACCAACACCCCTAAGCCCTTCCATAGCCATCCCAAGTCTTCATTTGTCCTCGTTCAAAAGTTGAATTTTTGAGACCCACGACCCTTGTCCATTTTGCACTGTTACATTGTTGTGCCGCCACCTCTTGCACCTCCTTGATCCTTAAAAAATTATATTTTAGCACTGTAAGTAATTTTCCAAAATTTTTTTTGAGATTTAAATATATTTTTGCACTAACAAATCTTCTACGGTCTAGTTGGTTGTGCCGGACATTGAGTCCGAGGAGTGTGGGGCTCGGTTGGATGTGAGGATGGGTTGTTTTTTTAATTGAATTATGCGTGCATGCATTTATGTTGGGTTTGGCATCTTGGCATTTATTGCATCATTTCATGCATGCTCATGTGTTGTGAATGAAAACTGGGTTTTCATGTGAGAGATGATTTTGAGTATGTTTGAAATGAATGGATTGAACGGTTTGAGAGAGGAAAATTGAACTGTAAGGATGGTGATAAGAAGAGACGGTGGTAGAGTCCCGCATGTGATTCCCACCTACGGTGCATATGGTAGGGATGGTGGTAGAGTCCCGCCTACGGTGCACGTAGTATGGATGGTGATAAATAGGGATGGTGGTAGGGTAGCTCCTGTGATTCCCGCCTACAGTACTCTGATAGGTACCTCTTGTGTGGAAAGGAATTGTAGGGATAGTGGTAATTAGGGATGGTGGTAGAGTCCCGCCTGTGATTCCCGCCTACGGTGAACGCGGTAGGGATGGTGGTAGTCATGCCTGCGATTCTCGCCTATAGCGCGAGTTGTAGGGATGGTGGTAGTCCCGCCAGTGATTTCCACCTATAGTGCACGTGGTAGGAATGGTGGTAAGCAAGGATGGCGGTAAAGCCCTGCCTGTGATTCCAGCCTACAGTGTCCGATAAATGATTATGTTGGGCTATTTTTCGGAAAAATTGAGGTTTATGATTTAATGGTTATGAGCACCATTTTCTGGGAAAATGGCAAATTTTATTCATAGCGTGTTTTGGGTCAAATACAATTTTTTGACGTGCGTTGGAAAATAATCATTTCGGAAAAAATGAGTGTTTTGGGTTACATTCGTGTTTCGTCAGGTGCACACATGTTTGTTGGATGCATTATTGTATTTTTATCTCGTGGGTTGTTCAGGTGATTACTTACTGAGATTCACATCTCATGTGGTATTCCTTACCCTGTGGTACAGTTTTATGGTATCGTAGCTTTTGATGCAGATGTTGATGTTGAGCCTGAAGATTTGGCTCCGCCGGAAGAGTGATTTGGAATCACTCGCTTGTGTTTGGGAATAGTTTCTCCTTTTGAATTATGTATTTGGTATCATTATGGTTTTATGGGATTTGTTTCCCTTTTGTTTATGTATTTGGTTTTTTACTTTCTTTTCATGGATAACTGTATAATTTTCAGGAATACTTTTATTTTGGTAGTCTTGTATTTAAAATTCTAGTACTTAGTTGATTTATTTAATTTATCTGCTGCGTTTTTGTTGTAAACTTTATGCATGTACACACACTTGGCACTTATCATTGGGATGTGTGACCTATGTTGTCATCATCCTGACGTCACGATTCCCGCATTTCCATACGTGAGAGTCGGGGCGTCACACCTTTTTTACCCTCTTCTAGTTTAGCTCATGCTATATGATGTGCTTAATTTCTATACAAGTTTTGTCATACTTTTACTCTTAATTTTATATTAGTCTATGTTTAATTTTCTTATTTATTAGAGTTTTTATTTATTTAGCTTATTTTTGGTTAAGAATAAATTAATTGAAGCTGCCATAGAAATGGAAGGAGTCATCAAGAGAATAGGAAATGTTCATTTCTCAAAATTCTTGAAGTACCCTTCTGTATTTGGAGGATAACTTTATTAAACAACTCTAATAAGGGCAATTTTGGTATCTACAGAAGCCAAGAGAAAACCCTAGAATGTTTGTGCTAAAGCCTTGGCCAAAAACAAACATCAAGAAGGAGGAAACGGTGCCTTAAGTCAAAAGTTGCAAAACTACTGGATTTCTGAAATACCCTTCAGTATTTGGAGTATAACTTCTTCTAAAAAACTCTAATAAGGACAATCTCAGTATCTACAGAAAGCTAAGATAAACACCTACAACTTTTTTGTTTAAGCCAAAGAAAAATACAAACATCTTCAGGGAGAAAACAGCGCATCAAGCAGGAGGTCGAAAATCTGCAGAATTGGAGTTCATCAACGATTGAGATTCTCGATCTACATACAATTTCCTTCTTAACTCTTTCATCTTCTATTTGTAAAATTTTCATTATAAATTCATGAATTATTATAGTTTGTTTTTATTTTATTATGAACTAATTTTTATTGCTAAGGCTACGATGTAGCCTCTTAATGACAATTTGGAACTGTCAACTGCTAGATTAGGATGGCCAGGTATCCAATTGTCCTTCCAGACCTTAATGGATTTACCTGAACCAACTCTCCATTGGCATCCCAGAGCCAAGTAAATTTTTTGTCCCCCATATACCTTTCCGTACAAAGCTAGGAGTATGGCCTAGCTTGGACTCCAGAAAAGATGTTTTAGGGAAATATCTTGCTTTGAACACCTGGTGTAGCAAGGCAGCAGATTCTTGCATAATTCTTCAACTCTGCTTGGCTAAGAGAGCATCATTAAAGGTTCTTAGGTCCTTAAATCTCATTCGTCCAGCCTGCTTATGGTCACACATCTTTGCCCAACTAAGCCAATAAATTTTGTGTTCCTCTTTCCTTTGCTCCCACCAGAAACGTGCCATCATTTGCTCCAATTCATGGCTTAAACTTTCAGGTAATTTAAAGCAGCTCATCGAGTATGTTGCTATTGAAAGGGCAACAGCTTTAATGAGTACCTCCTTCCCACCACGTGAAAGCATTTTCTCATTTCAACTTTGCAGCTTTGTCCAAACTTTGTGTTTGATGTCAGAAAAAGCCTTTGTTTTAGCTTTACCAACTAGAGGGGGTAATCCCAAATACTTCTCATACTGTTGGAGCTGTTGCACACCCCACAACTCCATTAATTCCTTTTGCTTCACAGTGTCCACATTTTTACTAAAGATCATAGCAGTTTTATCAGTGTTCACCTTCTGCCCTGAAGCCTCTTCAAATTTGCTAAGTAGCTACTGAATATGATGATTTTCTGCACAAGTAGCTTTACAGAAAAATATGTTGTCATTAGCAAACAGCAAGTGAGAGATATTTGGTGCCCCTCTGCAAACCTTGATAGCAGATACTCTTTTAGAAGCTTTAGCTTGTTTTAGTAGGGAAATTAGGCCCTTAGTGCAAATCAAGAAAAAGTATGGGGACAAGGGGTCCCCTTGACTTATCCCTTGAGAAGGAATTATTGATCCCTTAGGCTCCCCATTTATTAAGACTAAAAATGACACTATTTTAATACACATCATCTCCAACTGAATCCATCGAGTATGAAAGCCCATTCTGCCCATCACAGCCTCCATATAGCCCCATTCAATTCTATCATAGGCCTTACTCATATCTAGTTTGATGGACATGTACCCTTCCTTGCCTTGCCTCTTGTTCCTCATGAAGTGAATCATCTCATATGCCACTAGTACATTGTCACTAATTAGTCTACCAGGGACAAAAGCGCTTTGGGAGCTAGAGACAACATCATTGAGAATAAGTTTGAGTCTATTGGCAAGCACTTTTGAGATCAGTTTATAAATCACATTACAAAGGCTAATGGGCCTAAATTCAATGATTTTTCTAGCCTCTTTTTCTTTGGGATCAGAGAGATGAAGGTGTGATTGAGGGAAGGAGGAAGTGTACCACTTTGTAGTGCCTGCAAGACTGCATCTGTAACATCATCACCAATAATATGCCAATATTGTTGGAAGAACGGGGGTGACATGCCATCAGGTCTAGGGGCCTTCGTGGGGTGCATTTTACCCAAGGCAGCTTTCATTTCTTCCCTTTTAAATTCTCTCAAAAGATCTTGATTCATCTCTTCAGTAACCCTACTTTCCATATCATTAAGGAAGTCCTTACTACTTGACTGATATGCAGAAGTAAAGAGGACTTGAAAGTAAGACAGAATCACCTGGTCCCTACCTTCATCCACCTGCCAGACCCCATCTTCATCCTTCAAACCCTTAATCCAATTTTTTGTTTTTCTTTGAGAAGCCTTCTGGTGGAAAAACCTGGTATTCTGATCTCCCTCCTTCCNGTCTACCAGGGACAAAAGCGCTTTGGGAGCTAGAGACAACATCATTGAGAATAAGTTTGAGTCTATTGGCAAGCACTTTTGAGATCAGTTTATAAATCACATTACAAAGGCTAATGGGCCTAAATTCAATGATTTTTCTAGCCTCTTTTTCTTTGGGATCAGAGAGATGAAGGTGTGATTGAGGGAAGGAGGAAGTGTACCACTTTGTAGTGCCTGCAAGACTGCATCTGTAACATCATCACCAATAATATGCCAATATTGTTGGAAGAACGGGGGTGACATGCCATCAGGTCTAGGGGCCTTCGTGGGGTGCATTTTACCCAAGGCAGCTTTCATTTCTTCCCTTTTAAATTCTCTCAAAAGATCTTGATTCATCTCTTCAGTAACCCTACTTTCCATATCATTAAGGAAGTCCTTACTACTTGACTGATATGCAGAAGTAAAGAGGACTTGAAAGTAAGACAGAATCACCTGGTCCCTACCTTCATCCACCTGCCAGACCCCATCTTCATCCTTCAAACCCTTAATCCAATTTTTTGTTTTTCTTTGAGAAGCCTTCTGGTGGAAAAACCTGGTATTCTGATCTCCCTCCTTCCACCAGAGTGCTTTAGCTCTTTGTTTCCATAGTACCTCTTCTCTCTCGAGCCAACATTGTAAGTTATGCCTAGCCTCTTGATGAGTTTCTAGACTATCATAGTAGGGGTCAATATTTTGCACATGTTGCATGTGTTCCCGAGCTTGTTTGATTTTCTTTTGGACATTGCCAAATTTTAACATATTCTAGCCTGCCAACCTTTGAGAGCAGGCTCTAATTCTATGGGTAATGTTGGGCATAGGCAGTCCATTATTTCTCCCATTCCATGAGTCTGCAACAACTCCTTTGCATGCATCATCTTCAATCCACATAGCCTCAAATCGAAAAAGCTTCTTCTTCCTTGGCTTCCTCTCATTACTAGTACTGAGAATTATTGGTAGATGGTCTGAATAAGCTGCCAGACCATGCACCACACGAGCCTCTGGGAACATAGCAAGCCAACTCTGAGATGCCAGGTACCTATCAATTCTTTCACTGATACTATTCTACAATCCCCTCTATTACACCATGTGAATTGAGGTCTCTCAAATCCCAAATCAAGCAGTGAACAATCATCAATAAGTTTTCTGAATTCCCTCATTTGTCTCTTAGGTCTCTCCCTACCTCCCTTCTTCTCCTATCGACATAAGATCTCATTAAAATCTCTGCAACCTATCCATGTTTCAGAATCCAACCCCTTCAGTGACTTAACTAGATTCCAAGTCCCACTCCTAAGTTCAGTTTCAGGATTTCCTTACTCACCAGTGAAGTAACACTCCCTGTTTCTATCCTAATCAAGAACCATAGCATCAATATGGTTATTTGAGTAGCTTTTGATACTCACTTGGACCTCTCTCTGCCCCAAGAGTGCTAAGCCACCACTTCTTCCATCACAACTAACTGCAAAACAAATTTCAAAGCCAATTTCAATCTAATGAATTCCATCTTCTTTACTTCTAACTTAGTGTCCTGCAAGAACACTATCATAGGAGCTTCCTTCCTGACCAAGTCAAGAATAGCTCAAACTCCACGTGGGTTCCCAAGCCCAAGGGAGTTCTAACTTAAAGTTTTCATGGTTGTTGGCGGGGTTGATCAATAGCCTCCACCATTTGTGCTTGTGATTCAAAAGCATTGTGTACTCCCCTTCTCTGGACCTTTCTCCTCTTCTGGTTGTCCAATTGCTCAGGTTCAGGTAACTTTCTTTTGGCCTTCTGCCTCAGTTGGACTGCGTCAATGGTATCTGAGGTTGAGGGGCTGATCATGTTGTGTTGCCATTTCCTACCTGTTTTGGGTGTCATGGGCCTTGTTGGTTGGGCTATACCAGCCCCTGAAACTTCCTTCCCCTAAGGGGGCCCATCCGTAGGGCTCACATGTGCATGTGGGTGTTGCAGGTTCTCACTTAACTTCCCATGCAATTGACTAGGACCAAAGGTGGACTCCCCTTGACATGCTATCTTGAGATTGTTGAGGGAATCTAGCCCTGTTTTGCTCCCATTTCCTTCCGTTACTGCCGTTGACTTCCCAAGCATGACATCCCTTTCTGGGATAGCCTCCTGAGATCTCGGTATTTCGCATTGACTCCTCGATTTCTCCCTGTCCTCCACCATAACATCAGCAGCTCTCACCTTTCCTTTGTTCGGCGAGGAACTCCGATCAACAGGCTCCTTCTGAGGCCTGTAATCCCTTCTCTATCCCTTAGCCCTACCAGCACGCAGCCATGGTCCAAATGGAAAGTTTTCTTCCTTCAGTAACTCATGGTGAGGTTGCTTCAGTTTGCATTCCTTATGGTGGTGACCCAAAGTGCCACACACATAACAAAAGTTCGGCATTCTCTCATAAGCAAACCGAATCCAGCATGATCCAAATGGTCCTAGGTTGATCATCTTGCCACGCATAAGTGGCTGAGTAATATCCACTCAAACTCTCACACGCATATATTCACCCCACCTAATCTCACCATGGTCAGCATCCACTTCCTTAACAAAAGCAACTGCACCACCTATCAAACTGCCTACACGTTCATTCATGGCTAGGAGAGGCATATCCATAAGTCTAATCTAGAAATAGGCTTCTCTTATTTGGATTTTAGAAACCTACATGTCGCCTGCCATCTCCTTCGGAAGAATGAGGTTCCTGTCAAAGGACCATAGCCCTTCACAGATAACACGAAACCTGTCACGTTCATCTTCGAATTCTACTAAGAACAAATTCGACCCCAACTCCTTGGACACAAGTTTTTGTACCGGTTGCCATATTTTCCTCATTGTGTTTTTGAAAGCCTCCCGATTATAGTATTTCTCGGTAAGAAGAGAGGCCACCAGACATTTGTCTCTACGTGCCACATTTGATGCAATATCTTGCGCCTCAACCACTNTGTCCTCCACCATAACATCAGCAGCTCTCACCTTTCCTTTGTTCGGCGAGGAACTCCGATCAACAGGCTCCTTCTGAGGCCTGTAATCCCTTCTCTGTCCCTTAGCCCTACCAGCACGCAGCCATGGTCCAAATGGAAAGTTTTCTTCCTTCAGTAACTCATGGTGAGGTTGCTTCAGTTTGCATTCCTTATGGTGGTGACCCAAAGTGCCACACACATAACAAAAGTTCGGCATTCTCTCATAAGCAAACCGAATCCAGCATGATCCAAATGGTCCTAGGTTGATCATCTTTCCACGCATAAGTGGCTGAGTAATATCCACTCAAACTCTCACACGCATATATTCACCCCACATAATCTCACCATGGTCAGCATCCACTTCCTTAACAAAAGCAACTGCACCACCTATCAAACTGCCTACACGTTCATTCATGGCTAGGAGAGGCATATCCATAAGTCTAATCTAGAAATAGGCTTCTCTTATTTGGATTTTAGAAACCTACATGTCGCCTGCCATCTCCTTCGGAAGAATGAGGTTCCTGTCAAAGGACCATAGCCCTTCACAGATAACACGAAACCTGTCACGTTCATCTTCGAATTCTACTAAGAACAAATTCGACCCCAACTCCTTGGACACAAGTTTTTGTACCGGTTGCCATATTTTCCTCATTGTGTTTTTGAAAGCCTCCCGATTATAGTATTTCTTGGTAAGAAGAGAGGCCACCAGACATTTGTCTCTACGTGCCACATTTGATGCAATATCTTGCGCCTCAACCACCAGCGCATCTCTCTCCCTTTCGGAAAGGGACAGATTCCGATACAATGCTTCCAAATCATCTACCATTTCCAAAGCAGCAAAGAACCTATATGAAGATAGGGAGAGGACCTCTACAGGGAGAGGACAATTACACAATAAAAATAGATAATGGTTAAGTTTGGGGGTGTTTGATGTGCTTAATTTCTATACAAGTTTTGCCATACTTTTACTCTTAAGTTTATGCTTAGTTTGTGTTTAATTTTCTTATTTATTAGAGATTTTATTTATTTTTTATTTGTGTTTAGGAATAAATAAATTGAATGAGTCATGAAAATTGAAGGAGTCATCAACAGAATAGGAAACGTTCATTTCTCAAAATTCCTGAAGTACCCTTCGGTATTTGGAGAATAACCTTTACTACGCAACTCCAATAAGGCAATTTTGGTGTCTACGGAAAGCCAAGAGAAAACCCTAGAACTTTTGTGTTAAAGCCTTGGCCGAGAATGAACATCTAGGAGGAAACGACACATCAAATCAAAAGTTGCAAAACTGCCAAATTCCTAAAACATCCTTCAGTATTTGAAGTATAACTTCTTCTAGATAACTCCAATAAGGACAATCTCAGTGTCTACAGAAAGCTGAGATAAAAACCTACAACTTTTGAGTTTAAGCCGCAGAAGAATACAAATAGCTTCAGGGAGGAAACGGTGCATCAAGCAGGAGGTTGAAAATCTGCAGAATTGTAGTTCATTAATGATGGAGATTCTCGATCTACATACAGTTTCCTTCTTAACTCTTTCATCTTCTCTTTATATAATTTTCATTATGAATTCTACAATTATTATGGTTTTTTTTTTATTCTATTATGAATTAATTTCTATTACTAAGGCTATGATGTAGCGTCTCCATGACAATCCCAAATCTTATTTCTATGTGATCATAATTTTATCCTTCCTTTTGAGTATACATCATTGAGTTTAATGCTTTCAATTATCTGACCAATAGTTGAATGATTTGTTATGCATGTTAATTTGAGAGATAATGCATGTAGTTTAGCTTCATATGATGTATGTCATAAATTGAACGAAAGACAGGAATGTGCCAACGTTATTTGTCCAGTTTTTATGTGAAATATTATTAATTTTAATGTGCTCAAATGCTTTTAAATTTGTATAGACATATTACGGGTTATCGTATGTTGAGTAAATCTAATTCTACTTGAGAGAGGGTCTTCGATAAGTTCGAATATTTCACCGTCAAATAGGAAGATAATTAATTGATTGTATGGTTGGGATTTGGGATTTGATTGGTTAGGTGAGTCAGATGCCTTAGTGTTTACATCTTGGGTGAAATCTTCTTCTTTCCAAGTGTTTGGTCAATTCTTCATTTGTTGTTTTAATTTAAGTTGTTGTTGTTTTTCAAATTCAATATCCACCACTTTTCTTGATTCAAATAACTTAGAATTAGAACAATTTCAATAGTTAATAGGTAAATAGTCCTCATGGGTTCGACATCTTTCTTTATCACTATATTACTTGGTACGATTTCGTGCACTTGTGAAATTTCACAACACTATATTTGATAAAATTTATTGCGATTTATGGGGACCTGCCCTTGTTATTTCTGTTGGTAAATTTCATTATTATGTATGCTTGGTTGATGCTTTTTTAAATTTATGTGGTTCATTCCGCTCCGAAAAAATCTGATTTTTTCTCAGCCTTTTTAATTTTTGGAAAATAGTCAATTTAATAAAAAAACGTTTCTCAAACCGATGAAGGTGGTGAATTTGTTAACAATCAATTTACCTCATTTAAAACAGTAAGGCATTATTCACCAATTTTCATTCCCCATACTCTTGAACAGAATGGCGCTATGGAACATCATCATCGTACCATCCGTGAACTTGGTATGAAGATACTTTTCCACAGCGGTGTTCCAAAACCCTTTTGGGTTAAAGCTTTTGGTACTACTACCTTTTAATTAATCGTCTACCCACTACTACTCTTGATTTACAATCACCTTTTTCAATTCTTTATGGAGCTTTTTCTGATTATCGTTCTTTCCATGTTTTTTGGATCCAAATGTTATCCATATACTTGGGACACCAAGCACGATAAATTTGATCCAAAAACTTTACCATGTGTCTTTTTAGGATAGAGTGGTTGGCATTGTGGGTACAAATGCTATCACCCTCATCTTGTCATACGTACATTTCATGCCATGTTGTTTTTTATGAACTTAATTTTCCTTATAAACATCCTAGGAATCTTCACCTACCCCCACCTGCTGACCCGACTTTGTCTATATTTGACCTTTGGATTACACCTCCCTCAGCCCTACCTCGCCCTCCTCCCTCCTCCCCTCTTCCTGAACTTAATATTCCCATACCACCACCCACCACCTATCACACCCCTGACCAGATTCCTCACCTCCCTACTCTTAACAGCTCTGCGTCTCCTCCATCTCCATGTACTTCATCTTCCCAAACCCCACCTCAGCCTGTTGAACATAATATGATTACCCAGTCCCGTGTCGGTATTAACAAACCTAATCCCAAATATGCAAATCTCCATGATATCTCTACCATACCGAAAGAGCCCAAAACCATCCGCTCTTCCCTCAATCACCCCAATTGGACCCAAGCTATGATTGAAGAGTTGAAAGCTTTGTATGCTAATAATACTTGGACTCTTGTCCGTCGTGATCCCTCCATGGTTTTTATTGGTTGCAAATGGGTTTTTAAAACCAAACTCAATGCAGATGGTACTCTTGATCGATTGAAAGCTCGTTTAGTAGAAAAATTCTTTCACCAAATAGATGGAATTCACTACCAAGAAAATTTCTCTCCGGTGATCCGACCAAGCACTATTCGCACTGTTACCACTATTACTCTGATCAATCATTGGGACATTCTTCAGTTGCACGTCAATAATGCTTTTTTCCATGTTGATCTTCATGAATCTGTCTACATGAAAAACCCTCCAGGTTTTATCCACTCAACTGACTCTTTTCATATTTGTAAATTAAAACAAGCCCCACGTGCATGGTTTAAAGAGTTTAGTAGTTTTTTACTCACTTATGGTTTTAGTTGTAGAACTACTCCTCTTTATTTGTTTATCGTTCTTCTCGTAGTTGTCTTATATTACTCCTCTATGTTGATGATATGCTACTCACTGGTTCCTCCACTGATTTCCTTCATGAGTTTATTTCAACCCTTAGCAGTCAATTTGCCATGAAAGATCTGGGTCTTCTCCACTATTCTTTAGGAATCCAAATCACTCCAACTCCTGATGGCCTTACCTTGACCCAAACTAAATATACTCTTGACATTTTAAACCCAGCCCATTATCATAGTCTTGTCGGTATTTTCCAATATCTTACCCTCACTCGCCCTAAACTTGCATATAGTGTTAACTATGTGTCTCAATTTATGCACTCTCATATTGAAGCTCATTTTAAAATGGTCAAACGTATACTTAGATATGTAAAAGGCACAGTTGATTTTGGACTTCATTTTAGCTCAAATTCTACACTTGAATCTTTATGCTTTCTCTGATGTAGATTGGGCTGGATGCTCTCTCTCCCTTATCTCCAAGATAGGCTATTGTGTCTTTCTCGATAGTAACTGAATTTCTTGGCCTGCCAAAAAACAACATACTGTATCTCGCTTGAGCATAGAAGTTGACTATAGAGCTATGGCCCACACGACTGTTGAGCTCACTTGGATCTCTTTTCTTGGTCTGCCAAAAAATAACGCACTGTATCTCGCTCCACACATCACCATTATTGCTTTGTGATAATCTAAGTGCATTTTACATGACTGTTAACCTAGTTTTCCATGCTTGAAGTAAATATATTAAGATCGAATACCACTATGTACGTGAACATGCTGCTCTTGGTTTCTTCATACCCGAGATGTCCTAGCATCTTTGCAACTTGCTGATCTTTTTACCAAACTGCTTGTGTCACAACCTCGCCCCGAACATGACACACGTGTACTCTAAATTTCTAATTTAATAAAGGGATCACCTGATAGACATTCTAATCGACCATTTATCCAAAAAGACTCTCAGAGTCACATTTATCCAAAAAGACTCTCAGAGTCCATACGTTCATAAAAAACATAATTGTTCAAGTTAAGAAGAGACTCCGTCCCAACATAAAAGCAACACCCATAACTCGTCATCCATAAACATAACTATTCTGGTTAGGGAAGATCCTAAGCGTCTGTCTCTCTCTATACAGTAATGCCTTGCTCCCCAGCCTTTTCGTCTTTACCTGGATGTTTAAAACATTTAAAATAAAAATGAGTCGAATACTCAGTAAGTAGTACACCATGCAGTGAACATACTAGACATCTATTATTTTCTTTTGAAAACATGCATACATAAACATTTTAGCTAATTCCTTAAAATGCTTTCATGCATAACAGTTTAAGAAATAAATCATACTTTCATGCATAAACATTCTAAGAAATAATTATGCTTTCATGTATAAACATTTTAAGAAATACTCATACTTTTATGTTTTACTTTCTTTGGCTGATACACACTATTACGCCCCGTGTGTTGGGAATAGCGGTCTTCCTTTGGACCTGGATTCTACCGATGGCCACAGGTTGGGAATCCCTTTTCAGTCAGGGGGCAGCACTGGGTGCACTACCAGTACTACTTACCCGGCATTGCAATATGCCCATTCCTTTGGTACAATTTTCATTCATATGGCCGTTACGTATTTTCATACATTAAAGCATTCATTCATTCATGTCAGTCCTTTTAGTCCATTTCATTAACAGTTCATTCATGGAAAATGTCATTTAAAAACATGAACTTAACATTGTCTTTTCATTTAACAGTGCATTCATGAAGAAACATCATTTTTAAAACATGAGCTTAAACATCATTTTTCATGACATCTATAAAGCGTCAGTTCATATGGACGATTTAACATCAGTTCATAAGGACATCTTAAAACGTTTTCTTTGCATCATTTAAAGCATCAGTTCATAGGGACATCTTAAAACTCGTTTAAAGCATCACTTGAAACATAAGGCACGAGACGTTCATTACCTTTCATTTGCAATCAAAACATTTTTATCATCTTTCTTACTTCGATGCACATGCATTTTCATGAAAAAGATACATTTTCATGCTATACTACATATATAAATAATCAATAAAGTTTATTGAGAGAGCATGTATGGAAATCTCATGACTTAGAACCTACGTGCATGCATTACCTTATATACCTACACACAATTATAATCGATAGGGTGCTTAACATGGGCTATCAAGGAAGGGCTTGTACATACTATATACATTTATTCTTTTCTAGAAGAACATTTGCAATAAGAGAGAGACATTCTTTTATAAAGAGAGCTTGGTGTAAGAAGCATGGTTATAGCTACTTACCTGGGAGCTTTACTAGTGAGTTCCTTTGAACTTGAAAATAAACTCTTATCCAATGAAATGAAATAAACACATTAATATTCATTTCACTTTAAGCTTACTAACCGACACCCTTACATGCTCACTTAAATTCCAAATTGGAATTAAAGTGTTTTTCTTAACCCAATTAGCTACCCACCATACTTAAAGAAACCATTAATATCCTCATTCCAATATTTAAAGAAACCCATGAAAGTATGTAGCTTGCTTGTTGTCCCTCTTTAAGGGCTATTATTTTCCATACAAGGGATAGATAGGAATCATAAGTTAAAATGTATAGGATGGTAGGGATTTATTCAAGCATGGTAGGGAACAAGGGAGTGCTACAAAATCTGAAAATGTCGGCAAAGAGGGCATTTTGACAGCTTTGTAACATCATGTGGAAGTAAATCTAACAAAAGGCCAATGCCCACAAGAGGGTTGGTTTTTGTCACTTGTTCTTCATGGGTTGTTCAATTTAAAGTTTATCTTTGATTAAAAAAAAAGGGGTGAAGTTGAGCAAGGGGTAAAGTGGGCTGGTTTAGGCTTCCAAAACAAAACATATTTTCAGAATTTCTGTAGTACATGGACAGCTTGCAATCTCAGTACATTCATGGTCTTAAATATCTCTCACTTAACCAAATCTCAACCATACAATTAAATGATACAAGAGTGGTAGAAAACTTAAGAAAACCTCATATTTTTTTTTTGAAACGCAGTACCAACAAAAAGATACAAACTCTTGGCTACTTAAAATCCCTAAGTATGCTTACTAGTTTAGATTTAAAACTCTTAGTGGCTCACTTAGGCCACAAACTTGAGGGAAGAAATGTTTAAAATTATAAACCTTAACTTCATTAATTTAACACATAAAAGCATAATAAAAAACATGGTTTGGACGCAAGAGATCACAAGAAAGGGACTACAAAATCTGCCTTGGAACACACGGCTGGAACACCAAAACAGAGCCTAAACACACATGGTTTCTTCATATATATATATATATATATATATATATATATATACACAGCAGATCAATTAATCTTCCAAGTCAAATAGGAAAATATATATTTTTGAAAGGTAGAAGAATACACAGCATAACAGCTTCAATATGCTCGGTTTTGCCAAAAGAACATAGCATTGATGTTTGCCAACACATAGACAACAACTAAAAATTATGATTCAAGTTAAAACAACTCAATGGGTCTCCCAACATCAACAAAACCGAGTGGGTCGAGTTTAGGGTTTTACCTTTGGTGAAATCCTTCCAAAGCATGAAAATGAGGAGGATGGAGATAGATTCGACTTAGGAAAATAGAGGATATACAAAACCTTTAGCTGGAAGTCCAAAACCGAACATCAATAATCGATCAAGAGAAACCCACTTGATTAAACTATGGCTAGGTTTCGAAATACTCAAGGGAGAGGGTTGAGGATGCTCTTACCTTACTATTTCCCTCTTGAGAAGGAAGAAAATTGGAAGCTTGGCTTGAGATTGAGAGAGTAATGGAATGGGAGAGAAGGGTCAGTTGCACGGTGAGGGCTGGAGAATTCTTTCCTTTCTTATGTTATAGCCGTCGGTGGGTGTAATGAGAAAGAAGAGAAATTACTTTCTTGTCCCTTGGAACCGACGTGTAAGAGAAGGAAGGGAATTTAATTTTGCTTTTGGAGGAAGCTACGGTTAAAGGAGATTTACTTGGCTTCTTTAGGAAGCTTTGGTTTCAAGGGGGAAGAAAAGTCAAAGGAATTTAAATCAAATTTGTCCCATAAGCTAGGGAATGAATGGTGGAGATCAAATATGGGGAGATAAAAAAAAGATTTTGGGCCATTTCATGAGTAAATAAAAATTAAAGGGTTTGAAAGAAAATATTGTAAGATCATAAAAAAAATCATATCCTTAAATTATTTACTACCCCACATAAAATAAGAATACCCCATCTCAAAATAAATTAATAAAAATACTAAAAGTCTTTATTCTCAAAATATTTAACTTAAAAAATTAATAAAATGACGTAAGGTCCTACATAGGAGGACTCGGGTATTATAGTTTGCGTGCCCGATTCTCTATTTTCTTTGCACCAAACTTGGCCTCGTACCTCGGCACAACTTGCGAGGGCGTAATAACATTACATCATCAACGACAAATGAAAACTTACCAATGAAGACCCCTCTATCATGGCTACTGCAACGGCTACCACATCCATATTTGTAGCAAATCCTCCCAATCACTCATGGAACGACTAATTTTCTTTAATGACTAGTCTCCAACAATACAATACCTTTCATGGGAACGACCTTCTATAACTAGTCTCCAATGGTCCAATACCTCTTGTATTGATGTTGTACAAATTATAAATAGCAATAGTAGACTCTCGATATCACCCACAATGACCGAGACATTTTATCAAACATTTTAAGCTCACATTGCTTCAATGACAAGTAATAATTATAAACATATCTCTTTTTATTGTACATATTATATGGAATCAAAACCATAAACATGAAACCATGAGATGCAAATAAACTTGTCTCTCATATTAGCCTCCTCCAATATCTTTGGGAAACTTTAATTTGATCGTTTCGAGTGTAGCTAACACATATTCAATACCAATCCTGCGTTCAGGTGAATCTGCACAACAATCGAAAGTCAATCCCAAAGTGGATAATAAGCACACCTCCATTGCAACATTATCGTTTTCATTTCTTAACAAATTGTTTTCAACAACTTCAAGTACCGAAAGGGCCAATGGTTCCTGTACCAAATACTTCAAGCTCATGTCTCTTATAAACATATCATTTGTGGACTTCATTCTTGTAAAAGTCTCCATCAATAAAATGCCATACCTATATACATCGCCCCTCGTAGATACAATTCCTTTAGATCCATACTCTACACACTTGTTACATTTATCACGAGAAAATCTTATAATATGGTACTATAATGGGAGAAAACACATAGAAATGAAGTACAAACATCAATATTTTACCTCTTATAAAGAGTATAATTGTATGTTTATGCATGTGAGAGAGCTAGAATAGTCTCATCTAGTGCCATATAACCAATTGTAGCAAGAGTCATTGTTTATGTTAGAGAAACTCCATCACCAAGGAGTTTGGTGATACCAAAAACTACAACACGTGCCACCATATCTTCATCTAATAAGACATTGGTAGGCTTCAAATCACAATGAACAATAGGTGTTGAATAACCAAGATGAAGGTATTCTACTGCTCTTGCCACATCGATCATTATATTTAGCCTTTGTAACATATTCAAGCAACAATGGTGTTCAGAGTACAACCTCATGTCTAGGCTCCCATTAGGCATGTATTCTAATACCAAGGCTTTGAAGTCCATGTTGCTACAAGCATTAATG
>QEOW01001613.1:112303-144207 GCA_003123825.1 Juglans hindsii | reverse complement strand
TTGAAAATAAAATACATAAATTAAAAATACCATCTAATGTGCAAGTTCATCCCTAGCCCTACTTGAGAATTTAGTTACCCATAAATATAATGGACAACAAAAATTCAAAAGAAAAATAAAGCAAACAGCGGTAATGGAAATTAATTTCATATGCCCCTCTTCAAAACTGAGTTGTCTCTTTTTATGAACTCTCAATTTCATGCTAATGAAATGCTTATATAGGGTAGGAAAGAAACCCTAATGTCTTCATATTCCCGTATAAAAAAATCGCCTAAATTTTAGGACTCAACTAGGCAGCCACGTATGTGCTTCAGAAGTTCAAATTTAAAAATCTTTATTAGAGATAATTTTGTATCCCTTTAAGATAGCTTTCTAACGCATCAAGAATCGCATCAATCCGATATTTGAGTCAAAATTTACGATCAAAATGCTAAAGCATGTACAGGCTGTCTTCTAGCAAATTTCGGACTGACTTTTTCTCTTGATCCGAATTACTCTCAACCCCATCATTATCCTTATTTGAAGAGTCCTACACTCGTTGAAAGTTCTTAGGTTATTTCAACATCTTGCCCACTTAAAAATCATCTGAATTTGACTAGGTTTTAACTTACTCTTTTATAAACTCTAAAATTAAACATAAAAATCTGCTCAGGAGTATCACAAAGTAAATAAAAACTCAATTCAAGAATACACATTAATTCCTATGATTTCTATTCACCTTTTAGCATTCTAGTCCAATAATAGAGTATTTAGAGTACACTTTCGCGCACTCATCAATACTCATGCGAGTAAATCAGGGCCTAATCTATTTGTGTGGAAGCCTTCCAAGGATGGTAATTTCTCTACAACCACTGCATGGGAAGTGATTAGCAAGAGGGATGATCATATGCTATGGAAAGAATGGATTTGGCATCGTTTACTGCCTAAACGAATTTCTATTTATGTTTGGAAAGCCTACTTTCAGTGCCTTGCAGTAGACGAGAGGGTCAAGGCTTGCAAAGTTGCACTAGCATCGTCTTGTGATTATTGTTGTCGAAAATCATGTGAGACACTTGACCATATTCTATGCTTAGTAGAGTTGGCCACGAAGTTCTAGGAGTTTGCTAGCAACACCTTGGGCGTTCCTTGTATGCGGCAGATGACTTGGAGAGCCAGGTTAATGGTGTGGTTCCGTTGTGCTAGAAAAGCATCGATTCAAGATACTCTTACTGGGTTATTGTTGCATTTAATAACTTGGCAACTTTGGATGAGAAGATGCATAACTAGGATGGAAGGGGTGCAGGAGAGTGCTACTTGGGTATGGTGGTCTGTGAAGTTTTGGCTTCTTTTCTTTGCTAGGGAGCTTAATTTTCCTAGCCCGCTTTCTACTCAGGACATGAAGCTTATGGAGGAGCTACAGTTTGCAATTCCAGCCAAGAGGTAGCGTTGGCATTCAATGGTAGCTTGGAAGAAACCCCCTGCTGGTTGGTTTGAATTAAACTGCGATGGGAGTTGCCGTGGAAACCCGGGAAGCTCAAGAGGAGGGGGAGTGATAAGAGATGAGTTCGGTAATGTGCGGGGAGCTTTCTCAGCTCATTTTGGTCTTGGTACCACTAATGGAGCTGAGTTAAGGGCTGTTACCAAGGGGATTGCCTTATGTAAAAGGCCAAATCTTTTTAATGTGATTATTGAAAGTGACTCTAAAGTTGTAGTAGATTGGATTTGTGAGGGAAGGTGCACTTTGTGGTATTCATGGGACTATTGGGAAGAATTACGTATTGCTCTTGATCACTATTTGATAGTGCATAAATTTTGGAAAGGTAATAAAGTGGCGGATTTTCTAGTGTGGCAAGGTGAATTGGGTCGAAACTCTATTTATGAAGGACACCAAAATTTGCCTTGACTTTTTAGAGGTACACATCGTCTTGATAGTTTGGGTTGTCCTAGCTTTAGGTCTTAATTGTTTTCTTTTTCCTAGGCTCATTTATAAATAGGCATGTTTAGATTTGCTTTTTATTGCTTTAGATTTATTGTATAGGTTTGTTTTATTTATTTGGTTTTTTGAAGCCTGAGATGGTTTTATTGAATAACTATAAATCCCATGTGTCCTACTTGTTACCACGGTATTCCTCCGCCATAAGTGAGGGTAATCANCCATGGTTTAGTCAACTCAGCGCTGAACATGAAAACCAAGGATTCTTGAGAATCTTTGGTTTAAATCGGTAGAAATGATTAAGGGGTGAAGCCCATCATTTCTACCGATTAAGATCCCTTCACAGAACTCATCCGTATTTTAAAAAAAAGCACACAAATAGTAGGGGGATTAAGGGCATACCTCTTAGAAGATAGGGCTTTTAAGGGTGGAGTTGGTGGCAGAGTTGGTGGCGGCAACGGCGAGCGGCAGATTGCAGAGTTCAAACTGGGGGTATTTGAAGTTTCTGTCATTCGATATTTGAACTGGGTATTTGTATTGAACATTTTTGTTCGAATCGAAAATGGAGCGTTCGAACAGATGTCATATGCATTAACTATGTTTCAAACAAACAAGATTGTAGTTCGAACGGGGTAATAACTTATTTGAACGTATCTTGACCTGTTCAAACGCTTGTAGTCGTGAAACTTCTCCCTTGTCCATTATCACAGTATGTTCAAACGTGTATGTACCATGTTCGAATGACTTGTAAGTTTTCTTAAATATTATAATATTATAATATATATATATATATATATATATATATATATATATATATAACACATAAAAATCCTACTGGTGTTTGGAACAATCTCAAAGCAGAAGCAAATTATGTAAGTTTAAGTTTTTTTAATTCAATTGTCTAATAATATTTTTGTTACTTATAATAAATTTAATGTTTTTTTTGTAGGACAAGATGATATCACTTAAGGAAACTATTGCGGATCCATCTGATGAATCATCTCTCAACGATACTCAGATCTTTTCTTAAGTTCTTGGACCATGTTCTTGATATTTGAGGAGTTTAGGGCGTTGCATGAAGCCATTATCAACATCATCATCTTTTTCTCAAGTTAGATCGTATGACAAACTTAGGAATTAGAGAAACCAAGGCTTGAGAGAAAACACTTTAGGTCCAAAGAAAAAGAGTTGCTGACACGATTAGATCAAATATCGAATTTAGAGGTGAGATTAGAAAAAGACATGCAGAAGAAGTTGGAGATTCAATCCCAAAAAATATTTGAATAGTGGCAATCAATGATGTTCCAAAACTCTATGCCACCACCACAACCTTAGAACTTATTTTTCTTTAATTGTCTTTTTATTATTTTGTCCCAGAACATTTGAACAAATGTGATGCTTAAATTACATTATTTAATATTAGTGTCGTATTTTTAATTTAAATCAATTATGTATCATGAGTACCGTTGAACAGAAAATACCCAGTTTGAACGGTAAATCTTTTTACCTTGCGTTCGAACTAGAAAACAAAAGCATTCGAACAACTTGAGAAAAATCTATTTTGTTCGAACTAGAAAACCTAGCGTTCGAATGGACTCTTGCTCGAACGGTCATTTTTTATTCGAACTGGCAGTAATCGTTCATATTAATTGTGATCGAACAACAATTTTTTTGTTCAAACACTCTGTCCGTTTGAACAAGATCAAATCTATTCGGTCATTTGAATTAAATTTATTTACCTTTCCAACTGTTTCAGGTTTGTTTGAACGGAAGGACTACCATTCAAACGAGTTTTTGGGACGAAAATCAAATTTTGTCCCAAAAATCTTTCGAGACGGGCTTTTTTATACAACTTAGAGACTAATTTTGTCTCAAAAATGGGTTTTTGGGATGAAATAATTCGTCCCAAAAAACCATTTCTCTTATAGTGATCTCATCTCAACTCACTATCCAAACCGTACTTAAATGTAACAATATTGGACTGTCGACAAGAAGAGATTATTTTATCAATTTAGTCTACTTCATGTCTTAGAATAAATGTATACTATCCATGATTTGCAGTAAAATAAAGAGGGAGGAGACTTTGGAGATAGCCGGCAAGGAGTAGTGCAACAACCTTGTTGTCATGAAAAACACTCTGCATGAAACCATTTCTAGGGGTGTAAACTTACACCGGAAAACCAGTCTCGACCGGACTGGACTGGACCGGTTTTTCCAGTTCTGAACCGATCCGGTCTGGGACCGGTTCGTGTATTAGGGAAACTGACCGGAACCGGTCCTGTTCCGGTTTTACGATTTCCCGGACCGGACCAAACCGGTTGGGAAAATATATATATATATATATATAAATTAATATTTTATATATAAATTTTAAACAAAACTAATATTATACAAAATATTTTTATATATAAGTTTTATATATAATATATAATTATATGTGAAAGTTGTATATATAATATATATCATTATATATCATATATGAAATAATTTCATATTATAATTTATAAATGATAAGTTATACATAAAATGTTAATCTTAAATATGAACATTTGTAATTTGTTTGATCATATGTTGTTAATATAATTATATATAAGATAATATTATATAATTCATAAAATAAAAGTTTAATCTTAAAGATGAAAATTTAATTGATCATATGCTTTAAACATAAAAATATATATAAAATTATATTATATATAGTCAAATATATTATATAGTTATACTAATATATAAGTTTATAACTAATACTAGAGTCTAATACTATATTACTATTAGTAATATACGTTAAGTCTATGTATAAATTAGTATATAAACCACTATACGAAATAATCACATATAAAATAATGATATAGTAATATTAATACAAAATTACTATACTAATACTATCACTATAATACTATCAATATTATAGTTATAATAAATTAAACTCACTATAACAATTGATAAATACTAATATATAGTTATTCTAATCATTATAACTAATAATCTAATACTAATATTTATAATAATATTAGAGTCTAATACTATACTTCTATTACTAATATACTTTAAGTCTATGTATAAATTAGTACATAAATCACTATACTAAATAATAAATTACTATGCTAATACTATCACTATAATACTATCAATAATATAGTTATAATAAATAAAATTTACTATAACAATTAACAAATACTAATATATAGTCTAATCACTATAACTAATACTAATATATAGCTAATTAGCTATGCTAAATGACTAATACCTAAATTAATACTATTATATAGTCTAATATATTATATAGTTATAACTAATACTAATAGTCTAATATATCACTATAACTAGTACTAATATATATATCTATACAAAAAGTCTAATATTAATACTATTATATAGTCTAATATATTATATAGCTATAACTAATACTAATAGTATAATATAGACTATAATTATACTTATATTAATCTATATTAAATCACTATAACTATTAACTAGTACTATACAAATATACTTATATTAAATCACAATAAGTCTATAACAATTTTTTTTAATAGGTTAAACCACTATAACAAAATATATGTAACTATATATATATATATATATATTATTTTATGGTATTAAGAAACGGCGTCGTTTCCCCCTGTGACGCCCCGACTCCCAAGTACAAAAGAACGGGAATCATGACATCGGGATGATGACAACACGGTCACGCATCCAACGAAATGTGCTCAAGTGTGTGTGCAACATGCAAAAGTGCACAATAAAAGTCGTAGTGGATATTTTAATAGTCAACTAAGTACCAGAATTTTAAATACAAATATTCAAAACAAATTATCTTTAAAAAGTTATACAGTCATCCCAAATATATTACAAAGGTAATACATAAATAATTGATAAAAATGAATCTCGATAAACAGGAGCAATCCCAGATCACTCCACCAACGGAGCCAAGCTAAGGTTCGTCATCCTCATCTACATTAAAATCTCCGATACCATAAAATGGTACCACAGGTAAGTATAAACCGAACAACTCTTGAGATAATAACATATTAATCCAACCAACATGCATGCATATGACAAAATACTCTTAGCCATAAAATACCATTTTTTCCAGAAAAATGATTATTTCAGACACACGCCAAAATCCCATTTTGGCCCAAAAACATAGTCCGTCATTTTTTCAGAAAATAATTCACACAAAACAAACCATTTATCAGACACTGTAGGCGGGAATCACAGGCGGGACACAACCACCAACCCTACTGCGTGCACCATAGGCGGGAATCACAGGCGGGACTCTACCACCATCCTTACAGTTCCTTTCCACACAATGAATACTTATCACACACAATGAATACTTATCAGAGCACTGTAGGCGGAAATCATAGGCGGGACTATACCACCATCCCTGCTTACCATCATCCATACCGTGTGCACCGTAGGCGGGAATCATAGGCGGGACTCTACTACCCTCCCTATCGCGTCCACCGTAGGCGGGAATCACAGGCGGGACTCTACCACCATCCCTACAGTCTCTTTTCCTTTTTCTCAAACCAGTCAATCTAGTCATTTCAAACACACTCAAAATCATTTCACGTGAAAATCTAATTTTCAAATAAACACATGAACATTTATGCAATCATGCGAAAACCCAGTTTTCATTTACAAACATGAACATGCGTGCAAATATGCCATATACATGAAACAACACCACAACAACAACCAACAATGCAAACCAATCACACAATAACTCCGTCCATAATCCATCCTACCCCCGAACTCCTTGGACTCAGTCCGGCATAACCAACCAGTTCACAGATAAAATAAGTTAGTGCAAAAATACATTTAAATCACGAAAGTTCTTTGGGAAAATACTTACAGTACTATATTATAATTTCTGAAGGATCACGAAGCTGCAAGAAGTGGCGGCTCAGCAACAAAACAGTGTAAAATACACTGTGGCCATGGGTCTCAAAAACCCAAGTTTGAACGAGGACAAACCAAGACCTGAAATTAATAGGGTAGGGCTTAGAGATGTCGGTGAAGCCAATGGTGGTGGTGGTTTGCCGTGGGTGGCGGCGCAAAGGGTGGTTAAAAACCATAAATACCCAAATCGGAAATTGGGTTGGATGTGCTTCACCGGTGGCGGATCGGAGCTGGGGTTGGGTCCATTGGGTTGCTATGGTGGCCGGAGGTGGCGCGGCGGCGGCGCAACGGCGCAAGGAATGCCGCGACTTTGAGGAGCTCGTGGTGGCTAACGGCGGCGCGAGGGAGATTGAGATTGAAGGGGTAAGGTCGCCGGAGGGTGGGGTAGCTAGTGGGCTAGGCAGTGTCGGGCAAGAGCGGCGCACGGCGGCTCTGAAGTGAAGAGAGCGCCGCGGCTTGGTGTTGTGCGAGGGAAGAAACGACAGCGAGTTAGGGGCTGAGATTGGTCGGAGATGATGGCCGGCGGGAGGGGAACTTGTGGCAGTGGGTGGTGTTGGTCACGTGCAACTCAGGCGGGGGGCTGGGTGGAGGAGAAAATGGATGGGGAGGGAGAGTGCAGGGACTTCGCGCGTGGGGAGGGAGAAGGAAAAGAATGAAATGGAGAAAAAGAAAAGTAAAAAGAAAAGAAAAAGGGGAAAAAGAAAAGTGAAGGGAAATAAATGAGGTTCAATCCTCACATCTTGGGTCACAAAAATGATCCAACGAAAATGATTTCAAAACAGCATCTCAATTAAAATAATTTAAACCTAATGATACAATGAAAATAAAATAATTAAATCCAACAATCAATTAATTTAAAATAAAGAACAATTTAAATGCATCACAATAATAAATATTAAGAAAACACATCAAATTTAATTTTCGCAAATTTTAAAAATCATAAAAATAAACCCACTAAAAATCCACCAATTTTAAAATAAGAGAATAAATTTTTGAATTAATAAAAATAATCATTCAATAAAAATACACTAAAATACGGGGTGTTATATCCTCCCCCTTAAAATAAAATTTCATCCTCGAGATTTGTAGAGTCAAATATTATGCTAAAGCAGGATACAAGACACAACCAGAACACGCTTAAGAAAAATCACACGACCTCCAACACCCAACGGGTATGGGTACGGCTTGCATAACTTTTCCCAAAACCCAAGAATAAACCACAAAAGGCATCCATTATGAAAGATTAGGTTAGACCCTTACCTGCCATAACTCCAGCGTCTTGAGTATCTGGAACTTCATCGCCAGCACTACCAGGAGTCAACGCGTACATCCGAGCCTGACCTAATTTCCTCAGACCAGTTCTACCACCTTGATGACCACCCTGATTCACTTGGGTCCGATTAGGACACTCACGAGAAAAGTGTCCCGTCTGACCGCACTCAAAGCACTGGTTCCAACCCTAACGACACTCGCCTTCGTGGGCTCTATTACATCTGCCGCAAACTGGAGCTCAACCCCCAATACGTACACCGGAGGCTGCTTGCGATCGAGACCCGATCCTTTGCAAAACCTTCTGTGGCGATTCGGAGCTACTCCCTTCACCATCAACGTTCAGTCGCTTCTTACCCAGAGGGGAGCCTACCACAGCACCTCGCTCTCGCTCAGCAATACAGGCCACCTCAACCAACCTCTGAAAGTTCTGGATTTGCAGGCATGCGACTTGTCTACGAATCTGAGGGCGCAACCCTTCTTGAAAACATTCGGGCCGCAACTTTTCGGTTGTTATCAGATGAGACGCAAAACGCCCAAGCTTTATAAATTTTCTAGCATATTGCTCGACAGTCATATCCCCTTGGACCAAGTTATTGAATTCCCGCACCTTCTGTCGTCTCAAAAAAATAGGGAAGAAGCGGTCGTCGAACTCTTTCTTGAAGCACTGCCAAGACACAGCCGCAAAAGATCCCAACTCCATCTCTAGGAGCTCCCGCTTAGTCTTTCCACCAATTAGTTGCTTCACCTTGCAACAGGTAACTCCCATACAATACCTTCTGGGCCTCTATACAACCACAGACTTCGAATGTCCTTTTGAGGTCTTCAATCCACCTCCTAGCTCGAAGTGGATCCTCTTCGCCCTTGAAGGCAGGAGTCCTATGTGCCAAGAAACGCTCATAGGTGCACCCGGCTTGCACCACCCTATTCTACTCTCTTTACGGTGGACAAAAATTCTGTTGAAGGAACTCCGTCATCCTATTCAACGCCCTCGCTATGGCATAATTCCCATCATCCCTCGGTAATTCATCATCGGGCTCATTGGTTGGCCTTCTTGGTCGTACCATCTTCCTGCCATAGCGTAACCCTTAACCCCACTTTCAACTCAAAACAAATTAAAATATATTTATAGCAGAATAAATTAAAATACTACAACATAACATAAAATAAAATAGAATAAAACCAACAAAATAAAATATCATAAGACAAAATGAATAAAACAAATGAAGTGGTACACAAAAAAAAATAATTAAAACAAATAAAATATCCTACCATAAAATAAAATAACTAAATAAAATAAAATAACATAAAATAAAATAAATAACAAAGTAACGTACAATAAAATAAATAAAGCAATTAAAATAATATACTCCCAGCAAAATAATTTCAAATCACAATTTTAAAATTTTATGGTACTGCACCTATGGGACATGTGGTTTTACCAAGAGCTGAACTGCTTTGATACCACCTGTGACGCCCTGACTCCCACGTACAAAAGAACGGGAATTGTGACGTCGGGATGATGACAACACGGTCACGCATCCCAACGAAATGTGCTCAAGTGTGTGTGCAACATGCAAAGGTGCACAATAAAAGTCACAGCGGATGTTATAATAGTCAACTAAGTACCAAAATTTTAAATACAAATATTCAAAACAAATTATCTTTAAAAAGTTATACAGTCATCCCAAATATATTACAAAGGCAATACATAA
Source organism: Juglans hindsii (assembly GCA_003123825.1). NCBI lineage: Eukaryota > Viridiplantae > Streptophyta > Magnoliopsida > Fagales > Juglandaceae > Juglans > Juglans hindsii. The sequence goes on along the minus strand of QEOW01001613.1, from coordinate 134,403 downwards.
ATAATTGATAAAAACGAATCTCGATAAACAGGAGCAATCCCAGATCACTCCGCCAATAGAGCCAAGCTAAGGCTCGTCATCCTCATCTACATCAAAATCTGCGATACAATAAAATGGTACCACAGGTAAGTATAAACCAAACAACTCTCGGGATAACAACGTATTAATGCAACCAACATGCATGCATATGACAAAATACGCTTAGCCATAAAATACCATTTTTTCCAGAAAAATGATTATTTCCAACACACGCCAAAATCTCATTTTGGCCCAAAAATATAGTCTGTCATTTTTCCAGAAAATGATTCACATAAACCAAATCATTTATCGGACACTGTAGGAGGGAATCGCAGGCGGGACTCTACCACCGTCCCTGCTTACCACCATCCCTACCGTGTGCACCGTAGGCGGGAATCACAAGTGGGACACAACCACCATCTCTGCTTACCACCATCCCTACCGCGTGCACTGTAGGAGGGAATCACAGGCGGGAACTCTACAACCATTCCTGCTTACTAGCATCCCTACAGTTCCTTTACACACAATGAATACTTATCAGGGCACTGTAGGCGGGAATCACAGGCAGGACTATACCACCATCCCTGCTTACCACCATCCCTACCGCATGCACCGTAGGCGGGAATCACAGGCATGACTCTACCACCATCCCTATCGCGTGCACCGTAGGCAGGAATCACAGACGGGACTCTACCACTGTCCTTGCTTACCACTATCCCTACAGTCTCTGTTCCTTTTTCTCAAACCAGTCAATCCAGTCATTTCAAACACACTCAAAATCATTTCATGTGAAAATTCAATTTTCAAATAAACACATGAACATGTATGCAATTATGTGAAAACCCAGTTTTCATTTACAAATATGAACATGCGTGCAAATATGCCATATACATGAAACAACACCACAACAACAACCAACAATGCAAACCAATGATACAATAACTCCGTCCATAATCCATTCGACCCTCGAACTCCTCGGACTTAGTCCGACATAACCAACCAGTTCACAGATAAAATGAGTTAGTGCAAAAATACATTTAAATCACGAAAGTTCTTTGAGAAAATACTTACAGTGCTATATTATAATTTCCGAATGATCACGAAGCTGCAAGAATTGGCGGCTCAGCAACAAAACAGTGTAAAATACACTGTGGCCGTGGGTCTCAAAAACTCACTTTTAAACGAGGACAAACCAACACCCGAAATTAATAGGGTAAGGCTTAGAGACGTCGGTGAAGCCAATGGTGGCGGTGGTTTGCCGTGGGTGGCGGCACAAAGGGTGGTTGAAGACCAAAAATATCCAAATCAGAAATGGGGTTGGATGTGCTTCACCTGTGACGGATCGGAGCTGGGTTGGGTCCATTGGGTTGCTATGAGGTCGAGGATGAAGTGGTGAAGAAATGGTGGCCGGAGGTGGCGCGGCGGCAGCGCAACGGCTCAAGGAATGTTGCGGCTTTGAGGAGCTCGTGGTGGCTAACGGCGGCACGAGGGAGGCTGAGATTGAAGGGGTAAGGTCGCTGGAGGGTGGGGGAGCTGGGCAGTGTCGGGCAAGAGCGGCGCACGGCGGTGCTGATGTGAAGAGAGCGCCGCGGCTTGGTGTTATGCGGGGGAAGAAACAGCAGCGAGTTAGGGGCTGAGATTGGTGGGGGATGATGGCCGGCGGGAGGGAAACTTGTGGCGGTGGGCGGTGTTGGTCACGAGCGGCTCACGACGGCGGGTTGGGTGGAGGAGAAAACGGACGGGGAGGGAGAGTGCAGGGACTTCGCGCAGGGGGAGAGAGAAGGAAGAGAAGGAAATGGGGAAAAAGAAAAGAAAAAGGGGGAAATGAAAAGTGAAGGGAAAGAAATGAGGTCCAATCCTCATATCTTGAGTCACAAAAATGATCCAGCGAAAATGATTTCAAAACAGCATCGCAATTAAAATAATTTAAACGTAATGACACAATGAAAATAAAGTAATTAAATCCAACAATTAATTAATTTAAAATAAAGAACAATTTAAATGCATCACAATAATAAATATTAAGAAAACACATCAAATTTAATTTTCGTAAATTTTAAAAATCATAAAAATAAATCCACTAAAAATCCACCAATTTTAAAATAAGAGAATAAATTTTTGAATTAATAAAAATAATCATTCAATAAAAATACACTAAAATACGGGGTGTTATACCCCCCAAACCCTCAGATTTCGTTCCACCCAAACCCAACCCCCCTTCCCCTCCCCCCCGAAAGCTTTGTTTTACTTTCAGTTTCACTTTCCTACCCCCCTCCCTTAGAAACCCTAGACCCCCTCCTCCAGGAACTGCGCCGCACGTAACAGGCTAACTGCCTTTGTCACATCCTCCAGTGCCTCTGTCGGCGCCCCTCTCTTCCTCACTCTCCGCCTCTATATGACTCACGGCCTCCATCTCTGCCCTCTCACTGCCTCTTTGCATCCAACGTTCCCAACCTCACCTCTCTTCCTCACTCTCTCAGCGTCTCACGCAGCTCTCCCATCTCTCACGCAGCCGACTGCCCCTCTCTCGCGTCTCTCTGCTTCGACATTAATTTTTCTTGAAGATCTTTGTTTGTTTAACGTCAATATTCAATAGTGAAGAACTAAAGCTCTGTTTGTTTAACCTGCAATGATATGTTTGGGTTATAGACTTCCTAGATTTTTTTTTCTAAGGACAACGTTAGCCTAAAGCTCTGTTTGTTTTGTCTAATTAAGCATCTGAGATTCTGAGTTGAATGAAAGCTTTCAAGTGGCTTTGCTCCATTGCATATCATCTGTTTTAAACTAATTTTATCATCTGCATTTGCATATTACAACATCTCATATTGTTTTAAACTGTGAAGGCTCAACAAAAATAAATAAAAATAAAATAAGGAATAATAACAAATAAGAAATTACTTTTAAATTAACATATGCATGCAGATAGGTGACTTTCATATATGGATCGGGTGAAGAAATTAATTGGAGCTTATAATATTAATATATATATATACATATATATTCTAGCATATGTAAACCCACTATAGCAGATGGATGTTTATAATTAAAAGAATGGTTATACTTGGTCGTTGACACTAATGAAGCAAAATATAGTAGTTGGACATGTTACTTGCATTAAGCTCCCCACCTTTGGTGTAGTTATTAATAATTATATAGTTATAGCTGCTTTTATTACGATGTTTATTTTTGTTACTACATATATAAATCGGAAAATCGAACCGGACCAGAAACTGGTAAAACCGGAAGTACCGATTTAGGAGGATAACCTGTGTATAATTGGTTTTGAAAAATACAAAACTAATACATACCGGTTCGGTCCTAAATTTTATCCAAAACCAGATTGGACCGGACGGTTTACACTCCTAACCATTTCCTGTCATGATGAATCTTATTTTTCCGTAGTTTATTTGTCCTGCATGAGATCGAGTAGATCAAAATAATGAGATAATTAGCATCTTGCTGTACTACACATTTAATATTATTAGGGATCGAAGAAATTTGCAGTGAATTGTGATGTACGATTATAAGTACTCAACTAATTATATAATGTCAGCTTATTAATTTGTCGACTCTATAAAAAAAAATATTATCTCATATCGTTGTTTTTGAAATGCGATAAATATTGACTCCTTCTCTATACCATACCTTTTAATTAGCATGGCTAAATAGCTAGAAAACAAAGGTAGAAAAATATATAAAAATTAAAACAGTACCCTATAGACGGCAACAGCATGCAAGAGAGCGACATTCGTTGTTGAATAACGAGTATAAGACAAAGGAAGATTAATTTCAAACATGGATCTTGAAGGTACCATTCCTCCACACATTGGAAACCACTCTTTTCTTGTTAGCCTAATGATCAGAAACAATAGCTTTCACGGTTAAATTCCCAACGAGTTGTCTCGTCTTCATCGGTTGCGGTTTTTAAACTTGGGATACAATGAAGTCAATGGAGAAATGCCATCATGGATAGGGTTGCTAACCAAACTTCAATATTTGGCGCTGTTTGGTAACAACTCCTTAGGTACTATTCCACCATCTCTATTTAGCTAGCATATCAAACCGGTTTTGATCTTCAAGGAATTTATGTTGGATCCAATAAGTTTTCTGGTCCAATGCCTTCTCATGTTTTCTTCAACATGCATGTCTACGCTGCAATTTGTTTAATCAGCTTCCCAACTTTACATTAATATTTTTTCTTCGCTCCTAAAAATCTTTCAGGTGAACTCTCAGAAATGGAGAACTTAACCATGCTTACAGAGTTAAACCTTAGTCAAAACAACTTTGCAGGTATATTAAGTCTTGATTGCACGATTATATATATATTATCTTTAGTTGGCTCGCAAACCCTGATAACTTTTTCTAAATGGTAATTTTTTCACAGGGACCATCTCATCATCTCTGTTCAAGTGCAAACAGCTACAGATTCTAGATTTGTGAAAAAATAATTTCAATGGAGTAGTACCCCAAGAAATAGGGAACTTATGCATGCTTACAAAGTTAAGCGTCGGTAATAACAACTTTGAAGGTATTGTTATTGTTGCTTTAATTAGGTCCGTTCCTTTCATTTGAAAGCTCAAACTGATTTGACCACGACATGATGGTGGAAAGTACAAGATTATTTAAGCATGTACGTTTAGTAAAAGGAATGGAAATTGCAGTGGATGCCGAAAGAAATTCAAGTTCTCATGATGAGTCACAATCTTAAACTATTTTTTAGAGTAATACTATATATAGCACTAGCGTGCAGCAAGCCTCATGAAGCCTATCTAAAAAACGTATGCTGATCAGTTATGAGAATATAAAATTTTTGTATGGGTCCAAGTGTGTGCCACCTTTTTTTTATTAGGGCATCTTTGAGTAATGAGATGAGATAACGTGAAAATTATGAGAATAATAGTAAAATAATTTGAGTTAATGCATTCTATTGGATTTTGGGAAAAGGAAGAGTAAGAGCTAAAAATGTTGTAAAATTTAAAATTGTTTGATTATTTTCTAATATATCTTATTTTTGTTTTAAAAATTGAAAAATCTACAATCTTTTATAATATTTTGTCTAGAAGTTTGAAAAAATTGTAATAGTTAGATAAAAATGTTTTAAATTTAAAATTGAAAAACTGTTTTGTATATGAGTGATATTTGAAAATGAAATTATGAGTAGTACTTTTGAGATGAAATGAGAGGTTCTCAACTTATCTCAATTTCCAAACATGACCTAAGATTATGTAGGATTTGCATGCCCTAAAACTATGCAAATCATTTTCTTTTTTATATGGGCCTTGCAGTACGTACGTATCATTCCTCTGCACATTGGAAACCTTTCATTTATCATTAGTCTATATACATAAAAAGAAAAAAAAAACACAAGTTTCATGATTCTATGCTCAACGAGTACCAGCTAAAACGCTTTGAGCTTTCACTATGTAACACATAATTCACTGCATAGAATAATACATGAATATTACCAGCTTTCGTGCTCCGTACCTCCTTCTATATATATTCAAGATGTCTAGCTACCAACTTGCTAATCTCTCTCTCTCTCATAACCATTTCTATGGTGAAATTCTGGGAATGGAAAACTTAACCATGCTTACAAAAGGTATATTTAAAGGTTGTTTGGATAGTGAGATGAGATGAGATGGGATGATTTTAGATGAAAGTTGAAAGTTGAATAAAATCTTAATGTAATATTATTATTGTTTTAGGATTTGAAAAAATTAAATTGAAATTTGAAAAAGTTAAATTTTTTATTGTATTTTGTGTGAAAATTTGGATAGTCTTGATTGGCCGATGTAGTCTTCACTAGCTAGCGTTAATTAGCTAGCAAACCCCCACTATTTACTTCTAAATAGTAAATGGTAACTGTTTCACAGGTTTTATCCCATCCACTCTGTTCAAGTGCAAACATCTGCAGAGTTTGAAGTTAGGAACTAATAATTTCAAAGGAAGAGTATCCATGGAAGTTGGAAACTTAACCATGCTTCTAGATTTGGACTTTTCCAACAACAACTACGATGGTATGCATGCGCTTAGTCTTGTTTTAATGAATAATTATATTTATTTTTTCTAAATACTAATTATTTCACATGCAGGTACTATCCCATCTTCTTTGTTCAAGTGCAAATGGCTCCAAACTTTATATTTGTATGCTAATAATTTCACAGGAAGTCTATCCTCGGAAATTGGGAATTTCACGATGCTTAGAATGTTAAGCATTTCCTACAACAAATTTCAAGGTTTGCTAATTAGTCTTGTTCAAGTCAATTAAATGGATAACACCATGCATTAATTCAGTATACATGCTCTATGATTGCATCTGGTTTGATTAAAGATTAAAAAAATTAAAAAAAAAAAAAAAACTAAACCAATTCAAAGATGGCTTAACCGATAAGTTTTGCCAACATAATCAATGAATGAATCACCTCCATGGTGCTTGAAGTCTTGGTTGTTTTCTTTACAGTTAACTTACATGCATATGTCACTCACTATAATTAGTTTTTCCGTTTATTTATTTTATTAGATGTACATCTAATTATTTATATTGTGACAGGTGCAATACCAAGTGAAATCGGTTATCTACAGAACCTACAATTTATTAATATTGGAAACAATGGTTTTGCTAGCTCCTATTTGAAATCTTCAATATTTCAACATTACAGGCTATGGGAATGGTTTTAAATAACCTCACAGGGCATCTTCCATCAAATGTTGGTCTCTTCCTTCCAAATCTTCATACACTAACTCTTGGGGGAAATGAATTGAGTGGAACTATCCCTAATTCTATCTCCAATGCTTCACATCTCATTTTGCTAGGCTTGAGTCAGAACTCATTCTCAGGATTAATTCCCAAAACACTTGGTAACTTAAGGTTGCTCCAGACACTCAATCTAGAAAAAAATAATTTGACCATTGATTCTCTAGAACTCGAGAGCTTTTTCTCTGATTTGTCAAACTGCATATATCTTAGAACTTTAGCTTTAGCAACAAATCAACTTAATGGGATCCTCCCGAGTTCTATTGCAAACCTCTCAATCTTTCTTCAATATTTTTTGCCGTATGATTGCAATATTAAAAGAAATATTCTCATTGAGATTGGCAATTTAAGTAGACCGGCTTTTTTGGAACTATCCAAAAATGATTGATATGACCTATTCCAATTGCAATAGGTAAGTTGCATATGCTCCAATTTTTAGGCCTTGGAAGTAATAGATTAAAAGGTCACATCCCACCTAGTGTCTGTCATTTGGGGAGCTTGGCTGAATTGAGTTTATTTGAGAATGAGCTATCTGGACACATCCCAACTTGCAGAAATAATCTGACTTCCCTAAAAGGTGTCTACTTGGGCTTCAATCAATTAACATCTACAATTTCCATTGAGTTTGTTTAGCCTTATAGATCTTTTGGAGGTAGATGTATCATCAAATTCTTCAAGTGGCTGGCCCCATTTCAACGGAGATCAGAAATAAGAAGGTCCTGAGAACATTGAATTTGTCCAGAAACTACTTATCCGGTGAGATCCCAATGACCATTGCTGGGCTCAAAAGTCTTGTTTATCTCTCATTGGCATCCAATCAACTAGAAGGCTCAATTCCTACAACTTTTGGTGTATTGGTAAGCTTGGAGCCCTTAGATCTCTCTGATAACAACTTATCTGGAGAGATTCTCGTGTCCTTAGAAGCACTCTTATTCCTCAAATACCTAAATGTCTCCTTCAATAAACTAACTGGAGAAATTCCTACAAGAGGACCATTTGTTCACTTCTCAGCTGCATCATTTATGTCAAACAATGCACTTTGTGGTGTGGCTTGACTGCAAGTCCCCCCATGTCAAAGTGGTGCTCCTAGACCAAAAAATGCAAGAAGAACTGGTGGTATACTAAAATATCTTCTACCAATAATGGGATTATCCATACTTGTAATATTGTACCTTGTATTTGTCTTGAAAAAATGCCAGCAATATAACTCTAAATTGCCTGCTGATGAGGACACATCGCCTTTGGCCATATGGAGAAGAATTTCACATCAAGAAGTTCTACGAGCGACAAAAGAATTTAATGCAAACAACTTACTTGGAGAAGGTACTTTTGGGTCAGTTTACAAAGGACTACTCTTGGATGGTAAGATTGTTGGAATAAAAGTTCTAAAGTTGCACGTAGAAGGGGCATTCAAAAGTTTTAACATAGAATGCGATGTATTAAGCAATATTCGTCACCGAAATCTTGTCAAAATAATTAGCGCTTGTAGTGACATTGACTTCAAAGCTATTGTATTGGAGTTCATGCCTAACGGGAGCCTAGAGATGTGGTTGTATTCTGACAACCACTGTTTGAATATTTTACAAAGGCTAAATATAATGGTTGATGTGGCAAAAGCACTAGAATACCTTCATCTTGGTTACTCAATACCTATTGTTCATTCTGATTTAAAGCCAAGCAATGCTATTAGATGAAGATATGGTCGGACATGTTGCTGATTTTGGCATGTCCAAACTCCTCAGTGATGGAGCTTCTCTTGTGAAAACAATGACTCTCGCTACAATTGACTATATAGCACTAGGTGAGGTGAAGTACTTCCATGTTTATCATTCTAGTACTCTCACATAAGCACATATAATTGTTCTCTTTAATTAGTAACTAAATGATGACCATGACTATTGTTTAGTATTTTTCTTTTTCCATTTTAATACAATATAAGATGAGTAGTGCTACATATACTTGTAATTTTTGTTACACTTTTACTTACGAGACTCATTTTCTTAGTTTTGTTTTCAAATTCAAATTCAAATTTTAAATTTTAAATTTTAAATTTCATAAGTTTTTCTCAAGTACAAATAGCATTTTTCATAGAAGATATTCTCATGAGAAATTTTAATGTATGCAGAGTAGGGATCTGAAGGAATCGTTTCTACAAGTGGCGATGTGTATAGCTTTGGCATTTTGATATTGGAAACTTTCACAAGAAAAAAGTCCACTAATGATATGTTTACAGGAGAAGTGAGCTTTTAGTGTTTAGTACAAGATTCATCAGCCCGTTTAGTACTTGAAGTTGTTGATACCAATTTGTTAAGAAACGAAAATGATTATGCAGCAATAGAGAATTGTTTATCATCCACTATGGGAATGGCTTTGCATTGTTGTGCAGATTCACCTCAACAGAGAATTGGTATAGAAAATGTTTCAATTACACTCGACAAGATCAAATCCAAGTTTTTCAAAGATATTGGTGGAGGCTAATGTGAGAAAGTGAAGTTTGTTTGCATCTCTTGATTTCATGATTACTGTCAATTGGGACACTCCTTATAATTACTTTCCCTGAATGCTACATACGAATAAAAGTTTGAAGTTTACGTAAAATGTTGTGGTCGATGATTCTTGTAGTTGATTATCATTAGCATCTAATGGGTATTGAAATTAAATTCAAAGTAATGAAGGCTAGCAAAATCATTAATGTTTCTACTCCTGTGGCATAATTGGACAAAATATATCTATTACCTATATAATGGTCATGAGGTTTCCTATTCTTCTACTACTTAGCTTACTCAAAGTCTCATTTAAATTTTAACACTTAATAAATTAGTGATACCTAGTTTTTGGCATTGAAATGTAAATAGTATAGGGTATAATTTATTATAAGTTTTTATTTTTTTTATAAGTGTGATAGTTTTGAAAATTTTTTAACCCCTAATTAGCTCAATATTGTAACCTTTATAAAAGATAAAGGTTAATTAATAATATTGAGTACATACTTCTTCTCAACAACACAAAAAGAGAAAAATATGCACTACTGGCTTTCTTTGTAACAAAATCAACACCTCAAGTGGATTTTCTCTTTATAAGGTGTCAATTATCAAGTGTCAATTTTTGTCAAACCTGGCAAAAAGAGTTGCAGTTTAAGGTCAAAACACTACAACTGCCAAATAAGTTTCACATGCCATCAAAAAATTTCAAACTCACTCTCAAATTGAAGATACACAATTTTAAAACTTTTGGCAATGTTTGTCTCAACCCATACCTTATTGGTGTTGATGCACTAGAAAGAAACTCACCCCGAGGCAAGGTTTAACTCTCTAATATCATATTTTGAGAAATTATACTTTCGGTCGCCCGAAGTAAACGTCGCGTAAGCGGCTGCTGATATGGAGAAATTTAATCAATACGCACCGTTTCGATTCCACTCTTCCGTCTCAATATTTTCTTCCCCATTCCCTCCCACTCTGCATCTGTGTTTTGCTCTCCTCCTAAGACTAGAACTCCTTCTCTCGGTCCTTCCACTATTACAGTACTGTCGAAGACGGCGAGTCAATCCCCTTGAAGTGCCTCCGTCGAAGACGGCACATCCCGACGAGAATAACAAGTAGGATGAAATTCTACTTGTTGAAGACTCTGAAATAGTGACCCAGCAGTGTTGCTTTGGCTTGTGAGGGAGCACCTTGCCAGCGCGGTGAAGCGGTGCACTGTTGTTGTCATTTACCAGTGATGTTTTCACCTGCAGCTCCAAGTCCCGTGACGATCTCTCCCCGCGAAGTGAGTGATGGCTCAGAGCCTTTTCGTTTCCAGCAGCCAAGTCGTCTCCTCTGGAGGTGCCCTTGGGACTTGTTTCAGGTGTGGCCGCATCGTTGACGGAGAGCAACTTGATTCTGGTAGTCTTCTTCTTGGTGGCAACCATGGGTCGTGCTGAGCAGTAGGGTTCGCCATGATGGATACAGTGGAAGTCGACATTCAGTTGTCAAAACTAGGGAAATCTCAAAATCCTATTACTCAAAAGAAGAAAGAGGGAAAAAGATGTTAAATCTTTGGGTGATTTAATGGACTCCAAAAATAATTCAGCCATTAACGAGGTAGTGCAACAAATTGGCTTCCTTGGCCTGCAACTTTCTGATAAAGGAAAATTTTATTCCAAGACCTTAGTTGAAGACGTTGCTGCACTTTTTCACTGTAAATATTCTTTTGGAGTTGATTACCCTTTTGTAGAGTATGGATTACAGAGTTGACAGAAACAGAGTTTTAGCAATCATGTTCATGGAGGGTCTTAATAAAAATGGGTGTCGATAGGTTACAGATGATCGAACATGAAGAAGAAAGCTAGACGAAATCGCTCTGTTTTGATCTTTCTTCTTTTTTATTTCACGCTTTTTTTTTCGGCTGACATGGCATCAGCGACTCCCCACCGCTTGAGCCGAGCGACTGTACGTAGAAGAATTGTATCATTTTTGTGGAAGAAAACTTATTCAAGAAAGAACAAGTACAAGTTTTTTTTTATGCCAAAAGAATAAGAACAAGTACAAGTTAATTAGCCAATTAATTATAAGTCAATATCTAATCCTGAATTGGCCGCTCTTGGGGGTTGGGGTTTGGTGTATATATGTTGTGAGACTCTGTGTACAAGGGGCCCAACCCTTTAAAAAAAAGAAATTGGAAGCCCTTAGTTGGCCCAAATTGTCGGCCCAACGCCTTGGAGGCCCAGCCCCTTTCCCCCCAAAAAACAACATTGTTTCGCTTAGGGGAAAATCCGATAGTTTGAATTTAGAGATGAGATGAAATGATTTTAGATGAAAGATGAAAGTTAAAAAAAATATTGTTAGAATATTATTTTTTTAATATTATTATTATTTTGAAATTTGAAAAAGTTGAATTGTTTATTATATTTTGTGTTAAAATTTAGAAAATTTATAATGATGAGATAAGATGAGATGAAACATTTCCGAATCCAAACGGGGCCTAAGTTTTCTTTCTTTCATCTTTCTCTCCTTACCCTCTCTCTCATCCTCCCTCGTCGTCCCTCACCTCTCTGTCTCTTAATCTCTCATTTTTTTTACCATCACAGTTGCCGTCGCCATCATCCAACAGGTCGTTTGGCACCAACAATGGTGAGTACTCAACGCCCCCATGCTCTCGACTTCTCAATCTCCTTTGTTGTCACCTTCAACCTCACCTCGCCGGCTCCATTGCATCATTGCACTCCATCGAGCCGTTGTTCCCTTCCTTCTCCATGTATACTGCTCGTCGTTGTGCCTAACTCCACGTTTTCATGTTGCACCGCTCTCCACAGCTCCGACCACCACACGCCGTAGCTAAGCGTCTCCCTCTTTGTTTCTCTGCTCTCCGTCTATCTCTTGCTCTCTCTCTCTCTCTCTCTCTCTCTCTCCTCGATGCCATCCTCCCCCCTTGGGTTGAACACCACTCCCTACTGTCCACAACGAAAAACAAGCCGAAATGCCTAACCTTGAGTCGATTGTCCATTGTCTTTGTCGCCATCATCCGTTGTTGACGTCGAACCCCAAGAATCACCCCAATTGAACCATTACACCCAGATCCATTGTTAGGAACCTAGATAGAATAATAGAAAAATGGCTTTGTATGTATTTGTAACACCTCGTATTTTAGTGTATTTTTATTGAAGGATTATTTTATTAATTCAAAAATTTATTCTCTTGTTTTAAATTTATCGGATATTTTTAGATGGTTTATTTTATGATCTTTAAATTGTGAAAATTAATTTGAGATGTTTTCTTAATATTTGATTATTGTGATGCATTTAAATTGTTCTTTATTTTAAATTAATTGATTGTTGGATTTAATTATTTTATTTTCATTGTATCATTACGTTTAAATTATTTTTAATTGAGATGTTGTTTTGAAATCATTTTCGTTGGATCATTTTTGTGACCCAAGATGTGAGGATTGGACCTCATTTCTTTCCCTCCATTTTTCTTTTTCCCTTTTCTTTTCTTTTTCTTTTCTTTTTCTCTTTCTTTTCTCTCCTCTCTCTCTCTCTTCCCGCGCAGCCTTTCTCCCCTCTCTCCCAACCCGTTTCTCTCTTCTCCCAGCCCAACCGCCGCGTGCCGCCCTGTGCCGCACCGCCCCTGCTATTCGCTTCCCCACTGGCTGGCGATCACACCTTTTCCAACCTCAGCCTTCCTCACGCAGTCGTTAGCCTCCACGAACCGCCCAAAGCAGCGGCCTTCTCTTCGTTCCAGCGCCGCCGTCGCACCACCTCCGGCCACCATTTCTTCACCACTTCATCCTCGACCTCCTAGCAACCCAATGGACCCAACCCCAGCTCCGATCCGTCACCGGTGAAGCCTATTTATCTCCATTTCCGATTCTGACATTTTTGGCCTAAAACCACCATTTGCGCCTCCACTCACGGCAAACCATCACCACCATTGGCTTCACCGACCTCTCTAAACCCTATCCTATCAATTTCGGGTCTTGGTTTGTTCCCGTTCAAAAGTGGATTTTTGAGACCCACGGCCACAGTGTATTTTACACTATTACGTTGCTAAGCCGTCACTTCTTGCAGCTTTGTGATCCTTCAGAAATTATTATATAGCACTGTAAGTATTTAACCAAAGAAATTTCATGATTTAAATGTATTTTTGCACTAACTCATTTTATCTGTGGACTGGTTGGTTATGCCAGACTGAATTATAGGAGTTCAGGGGTCGGATGGATTGTGGACGGAGTTGTTGTGTGTTTGGTTTGCATTGTTAGTTATTCTTATGGCGTTGTTCATGTACATGGCATATTACACGCATGATCATGTTTGTAAATGAAACTAGGTTTTTGTGTACATACATTCATGTTCATGTTGTAACTAAAAACTGGGTTTTCATGTGTTTATTTGAAAATTGGATTTTCATGTGAAATGATTCTGTGTGTGTTTGAAACGACTGGATTAATTGGTTTGAGAAAAAAGAAAAGAGACTGTAGGGATGGTGGTAAGCAGGGATGGTGGTAGAGTCTCGCCTGTGATTTCCGCTTACGGTGCAAGCGATAGGGATGGTGGGAAGCAAGGATGGTGGTTGCGTCTCGCCTGTGATTCCTGCCTACGGTGCACGCGGTAGGGATGATGGTATAATCCCGCCTGTGATTCCCGCCTACAGTGCTCTGATAAGTATTCATTGTGTGTGATAAGTATTCATTGTGTGAAAGGAACTGTAGGGATGGTGGTAAGCAAGGATGGTGGTTGTGTCTCGCCTGTGATTCCCGCCTACGGTGCATACGGTAGGGATGGTGGTAAGCAGGGATAGTGGTATAGTCCCGCCTGTGATTCTCGCCTACAGTGTCCGATAAATGGTTTGTTTTGTGTGAATCATTTTCTGGGAAAATGACGGACCTTGTTTTTAGGCCAAAATGGGATTTTGGCGTGGGTTGGAAATAAATCATTTTCGGAAAAAATGAGGTTTTGGAATATGCTTGTTGGTTGCATCAATATGTTTTTATCCCGAGAGTTGTTTGGTTTATACTTACCTGTGATACCATTTTATAGTATCGCAAATTTTGATGCAGATAAGGATGACGAGCCTTAGGCTTGGGTTTCGTTGAAGGAGCGATCTGGGATTGCTCCCATGTATTGAGATTTATTTTCCTACTTGTTACGTATTTGCCCTTTGTTATATTTTTGGATGACTGTATAACTTTTTTTAAGGGTAATTTGTCTTGAATATTTATATTTAAATTTTTGGTACTTAGTTGACTTATTTATATTATCTGCTGCGATTTTTATTGTGCATTTTTGTATATTGCACACACTTGGCACTATCGTTGGGATGCGTGACCCGTGTTGTCATCATCCCGACGTCACGATTCCCGTATTTTTTTTGTAAGTGGGAGTCGGGGCGTCACAGTATTGATGACTATAATTGGACTGTGAAAATAAGGAAGATGATGATGGACGAAATTCACTGAAATTGTATAGACTGGATTTTCGAGGAATCCAAAACCTCCGAAACCGAACTACAATATTCTTCAGATTCCAAAATGAGTCTCCCACTCTTTAGGCATGGGTTATAACAGATGCCTAGAAATTACTAGAGTACCCTTAAAACTATAACAGACTGAATATATGAAAAACTACATCATTTTAGTTCTTTCAAAACACTACACTACATTTATTAAAATTGTGCCGTAGAATCGAAATCAGTTGAAGTTGTGATTCTCTACCTTTAAGCTCGCGACGTCGTTTCTCCACGTAGCAACTTCAAACGGCAACTTCTACATCAGGTTCATAACATCCATCTAGATTTGTTGCGTTTCTCCTCCATCCCCAACTCCACCACCAACCCTTAGATCTGCTCTCCCTCCTTACAGTAACCATGCCGGTCTAACACAAATTTTTGCCCCATTGTATCACAACTAACGGATATGCAATTGTGTTCTGTGACCATGCCTGAAATCAAGCAACCCCACCGGAAATCACCCAGGCACATTAACAGAGCACACTGATCGAGGCCACCACCATTCACACTGTCGTTGACTCAACCACTCAGATTCGCCGCATTCATTCTCTCTTACAACACGTTCACACTACTTTTCTCCCAATTCGAGAGGAGCAACCATGATTAGCGCACCTCAATCATCTAGAATTTTTTATCCATGCTGTAAGTGGTTCTCGAACTAATTTTAAAATACTTGTAGTTGGAAAATTGTGAATTGATGAACTATGCAGTCTAGTTTTGAATGGTGATTGAATAAAAGATGAGGAGCGTTGGGTTGAATTGTTGCCTTGGTGGTGGATTTGTGAAGTGGTCGAGGGCCCTATGGAACTTTGGGATTAAATCGTAATTGGTTGTGAATTTTTTTGGTGGACAAGGGCCATGAAGTGTTGGGAATGGAACATGTAGATTGTTGTGATGCTGGAAATTGTTTGCTAATATTTACATTGTTGCTATGTCATTCACTGATAAATTGTTGCATGTCCTTTGGCATTATATTTGTTTACTTGTTAATATTCCTGTAATTTTGCTTTGGTTATGTGTAAACGGAAATATGTAAAACTGGTGGTTTTTGTGTCAAATAATTTTGTGGGTGCGTGCATATCATGACCCCAAGCCGAGATGGGCCATTATCTTGATGGAGCTCCTTGGAAGCGCATAAAACTGAGTGGCATCCCCTGGGTTGGAGGCTCTTAGGTCGACTTCGTTGCCTCTCTGTTGTTGGAGGCTAGAGGATACCTGGTTAAGTATGCAGAGATGGGCATCGCTTGTTATGAAGTCACACCCACGGCTCGTTACCCGGTCACACCCACAGGTCGTTACCTGTGGTGCAACGAGAGCTAGAGTGTGAAGATGGTCCATAGGGAAGACCATGTTATATGCATTAATAAAATGATTGTATGGATTTTGTGTGGATCACAACCCCAAGTCGAGATGGGGCATTATCTCAATTAAGCTTCTCTGATCACACGGGAGTGCATAAAACTGAGTGACGTCCCTTAGGTTGTCGCCGAGTGACAATGGGGTCAGGCAAGACGATAACGCTATTGGGTCGACTCCATTGCCTTTCTGCTGGCAGAGGCTAGAGGATGTCTGATCACATACGTGCCAAGCACGTAGCTAGGCATCACTTGTTATGGAGTCACAAGCACGATTGTTACCTGTGGTAGGGCTGTATAGAAACCGACACCAAAGGTCGCCACAGACGCAAACCGACTGGCAGCGTCAGGAACCGGTGGAGAACTGGTGGGCGTGCGTTAGCAATTTGAAGAAACCAACGTTCAGTGGTTCAGTCTTGGTTGGAAGCTGGACTGAACTACTGAACCGACCGATATAATAAAACTTTTTTTTTAATATACCCTTATCGAAATGACGTCGTTCCACTTAAGTTTAAATGGAACGACGTCGTTTTATAACTATAAGTATAACAACAGATAATGGAAACGACCTTATTTGGCATTAAACCAAACGACGTCATTTTATTAAGAACGTAAGAAAAAAAAAGTCTGAAAGGATACCGTTCCACTTAAATTTAAGTGGAACGATATCATTTCGTGTCAGAGTGTGTGGATGGTCCATAAGGGAAACCATGGTGCTTTCCTTAATGAATTAGATACTTTCAAAATAAAAATGCAATTTTCGGGTGCATGATGTCTTGTGCGAGAAATGTGTTTATACTGATACTTGGAAATTCCAAATGTTATAATTCTCTGAAATTTTCTATTTTGCATGATTTCATATTTGTCTACCTTTTGTATTTTGAGTGTTAGCTTTGGTTTCACTAATTGAGATTTTGTGAAATCTCACTGTGGTGTCCCCACCTATAGTTCGTGGAACCATAGAGTTTGACGTAGCAGACTGGTATAAGTATGGATGTCTGGTTCCTTGTGAGGAGTGAAGATTGGGGGTCTTTTCCTCCACTGTAACGATCTCATTTCATCTGATTATTATAACTTTCACAAATTTCTAAATAAAATACATTAAACAATTCAAAATTTTCAAATTTCAAAACAATAATAATATTAAAAAATAATATTCTAACAATATTTTATTCAACTTTTAACTTTCATTTCAACTCATTTCATTTCAACTTATTATTCAATTGTTTTTGTTTTTTCAGATAGTAGCAAGTGCTACTAATTATTAATTTGTTGGTTACTTTACTTACATCATCGTTATGTGAGGCAGCTTCACAAGGGATGTTGGAAGGACACCAGGAAGATCCGGCCCTTTTAGAAATCTGTATGACAAGGATATAGAGTTAAAGGCAAATTAAAGGATTAATGTGATAAACTGTTTGAACACTGGTTCAAATGTAAACCATAATTCAACGCAATCTTCATCGACCAAAATTATGAGATGTCAGACCCATGCATGGTACTGCAGGTTCTATATCCGACTTTGAAAGTCATTTTTCAATAACTCACAAGCTTTGAAAATATTCATACGGCACATATCCCAAATAGATGTAATGTGATAAGGAAGTAGTACTGTTGAGATAAAATGAAATTAGATGATAAATATCATGTGAATAGTAGTGAAATAGCTTGTAAATAATAGTGATTAATGATTTATCATGAGTTAAGATGTTTTATGTGGTTTTGAAAAATGAGAGAAAAAAATTGAATAAAAATATTATAAAGTTAAAATATTATTAAAATATATTTTTTTAATATAATTGTTATTTTTGTGATTTGAGAAAGTTAAATTATTTTTTGTGTTTTATCTAGACATTTAAAAAAATTGTAATGTTGAGGTAATGATTAAATGAAAAACTTAAAAACTTAAAATTGAAATTGAAAAGTTGAGATAAAATGAGATTACAGGAGATGGAATGAGATGAATTAAGACCATCTCAACATCCAAACGGGCCGAGAATGCGAAATCATATATAATCCATTCTTTCATTCTATATATGAATTGTATATAAAGGGAGGTACTGATGCCTTGTGCATGTTTCGATGATCATTAGCAATTTAGAGACGTTTTAAGTATAATATAAATAATTCTAGTTTCGTAAGAAGAAATTTTAATTATCCAAAAAACCTCAACAACAAGATACAAGGAAATTAAAGATAGGTTTCGTACAGTCCGACCACGTGACATTCACCATTTGGTGTTTCCCAACTTGGATCATTGCTGCATGGGTCTACATGGAAATTCCAGTCCTTNTTTTTGTTGGTATATTACTAGATTTGCATCCCAGTGTGTGATATTTTTTTGGCTGTTTTTTCTTTTTGGTATTGTTGGTATATTTCACAATTACAAATCCCCGATATTGGTTTATTCTGTGATAAGTCATCCCCTGTATTTCACGATTATAAATCCCATGTGTTTCACGATTACAAATCCCCTGTGTTGGTATTTTTGCTTCTTTTTTTTTTTTTTTTTTCCTTGAGATGAACAGAGACCAAAATCTCTTTTCTGAACAATATGAACTTAAGATTGACTTATCATCATTGTACTCCGAAGCTTGAAGTATTATTGCATGATTGCAAAAACATGTTGCACTATGAAACTCTACTCATCTTTTTCTATGTCTCATTTTGGGGCTAAACGATAAAAAAGAATGTTATTTTAGGTTCTTGTTATCTAGCAAATCTTTAAAGGTGATTGAAAAATTAAAAGGAAAATCATAATATTGTTAAATGGATGATGGTGAACATAATTGAATTGGGTTATGCTTATGCATGAGAGATTTAGATGGAGATCAACCACCTGTACTGAGTCCAGCTATAAAGTGGCATCATCTGCACACTTCTCGGCTTTAAGCTCAACCTTCTCAATGGCTTTTGTGGAATTGTGATATGATTTTGGAAGGAAAATTGTACCGCTAGTTCTCTGAATTGTGTAGTTGATGTTTTGTAGAATTTTGATATGATTTTGGAAGGAGAATTGTGACTTGTAATCTAAATTGTGTAGTTGATATTTTGTGGAGTTGTAACTTCATTTTGGAAGGGGAATTGTGAATTGTTTCATTGATGTAATCTGAGTTTTAGATGCTTGTTATTTACATGATTCCGAGCAAGACAAAAAACCAATTTCTGATTTTTAGATGCTTGTTATTTACATGGCCAAGAATCATGTAGAAAATCTGAATGTGCATTGGTTAAATTTGAATTTTGAACTTGAATCAGTTTGAACGTGCAAAGATTAGATGACAACATTTTGAACTTGGAGCATATTGTGAAAGATTAATCTGAATGTGTTTGTTGGATAATTAGGTTGATGAAAAAAATTAATTGGAAAATAATAATTTAAGTATCAAATTAAACTATTAATTAACATATGATTAGTGTAATTGTAAAATATGAAAGAAAAAATAAAAAATAATATTTTTAAAAAATAATATTATATTATTATTTTGATGAATCCAATGGCTAATCCAATGTGGAATTATGGATAAGAAGGTTTTAGATATATGAAAAACATGTACTTTTCATCAAAATTTAAAGATACATTTGATGAATCCAATGCTAGTACTCTAGCACTTTCGTTCTATTAACTAAAAGTTAAAGTTAGTGAGAATTTAATCATTCAATCATAAAATGTATCATATTAAAATAATATCTAAAATATAGCTACAATAACTTTTAAAATAATTTTTAAATTTGAAAAATACTGTTCATTCATCAAATCTATTTTATATCATTTGTTTCTCTCTTTCGAAGTCTCTATCAATATATTTCTATTTTCTATTTTTAACCTATAATTTAATTAGAATATGATTACTAATTAATATATAATATTATGAATAGTAAAATATGATAAAATAAAATAATTTCATAATTAAAAAAATTAAAATATTTTTGAAATTATTAAATATTTTTAAAAATAATTTTATAATCAAATGTAGAGATTTAATGTGGATAGTTAAAATTAAATTTATCTTTTATTATTTTATTATTATATAATAAAAAGATGACTATTTTAATATGAAGATTTATATGAATGAAATAATTAAAAATTAAATTTATTTTATATTTATAAAAAATATATTTTAATTTTAACTAATCCAATAAGAATAATCTTTAGTACTTATATAACAATGGGCTGGGAGGCTTTTGGAATAAGACGATATCTTTTCTTCTTTTTATGGACCGCGTCAGTCTTTTTCGTTGACAAAGATAAAGATATAAAATTATAATGGTTGAGATTAAATTAAACTTAAAAATATCTAAAAAAATTAATTATGAGAAGTATTTTATGAAAAATAAATTTAATAGTTTTTATCCCAAGTTTAAAATTTGTGAGTCTGTCCGAATGAAGTGTATTCGAAGAAGCAAAGACATCAAACTCTCTTGATAACAGAGTCTTCTCTCTTTTCTCTCTCTGGAAAAAGGGTGGAGTGGGTAATAGAGTGAGGCAGTTATAACGGCCTCGGTGGTGGTCCCAAGGGGAAAACACGTCTGAAGACGGTAGTTGGTGCTGGAGAAGAGAAAAACAGTGGTGGTGCGCTGCAGAGTACGGTGGAAGGAGTGGAAAGAATGGAGGAAATGGAAACGAAGTGGGCAAAGCTCCACCTTACGGAGGAAGAAGACCATGAGGTTGTGGTGGATGATATCAGTTTGGATGAATTGAGTGATAAAGGGGAAAGGAGTTTGGTGGGAAGGGTGACGACAGAAAGAAATATAGGGAGGGGAGTGATTGAAACAACTATGGCAAAAGTTTGGAGAATATCAAGACCTGCTTCCTTTCGGGAGGTAAGGTCTAACGTGTTTGTGATAACTTTTGTAACAGTGGCTGATAAGCAGAGGGTGTGGGATGGGAAACCTTGGCTATTTGATAACTGTTTGATTGTGCTTAACCTATATGATGGATTGACCCAACCAGATGCTTTAGTTTTTAATGTAGAGAGGTTCTGGGTTCAACTCCATGATCTTCCCTTGGCATGTATGAACAGAGATTGTGGAATGCAGATTGGTGAAGGGATAGGGAAGATAATCGATGTTGACACTAATGTGGATGGATGTGGATGGGGTAAGTACTTGAGGATACGGGTAGAACTGGATATTTTTAAGGTTTTGGCAAGGGGGAAAATGGCTCAGGTGAAGGGGAAGAGTATTTGGATACCTTTTAATTATGAAAAACTTCCGAGGATTTGTTTTGAGTGTGGAAGAATCCTACATAAAGGGGGAGTGTGTCCAAATAAGAACGATGGGACCATGGAAAAACAAGGGGGGGAAGGGCAGTATGGCCCTTGGCTAAGAGCAGATCTAGCTGAGAGGAGGTTCTTTGGGCCTTATAATAATGTTAAAAAGGGACCTGCTAGGGAGTCGTGTAATGATCAAGTAAAGAATTCTGTAGTTGGTGAGATGGGGTCTGAAACCAATCAAATCCTTGAGGAGACTAGTAGGGAGGAAGTTAGAAGCATGGAGGATGGAAGGGAGCAGGGGATAGAGGTGATGAATAGAATGGGAGAACTAGGTAAGTCATTTGGTGAGGTTGATGAGGGTAATAACTCAAAGGCTGAACAAAATGGTGATCCTGTTGCTTATCCTACTGCTTATGCTGGACAAAAGACTGGTATTACTGAAGCTACTGAGCAATGCTCTGAACTAGTAGCTAGTCCTATCACTAGTAATTTTAATAAAGGTGGAGGGAGATGGAAGAGAAGGGCAAGGGAGAACAAAGAGGCTTCTGAAGCCTGTATGACACAAATTTTGGTAAAACGAATGAGGGAAGGAAGTAAAGGGGTAAAAAGGGTTGGGTTGTGTGATGAAAAAAGGCAGGCATGAGGCTGAGGCAATTGATTTTGATCAAGTAGTGGCGGAGGCTGTGGAACAGCCCCGCCAATCATCATGAAAATCTTAAGTTGGAACTGCCGAGGGCTTGGGAACCCTCGGACAGTTCAAGACCTTTGCTTG
>QEOW01001613.1:78759-105754 GCA_003123825.1 Juglans hindsii | reverse complement strand
GGGGGGGGGGGGGGGGGGGATGCAAGTGGGCTTGGTTGTGACATTGTGTGGTGGAGACGGTAATGGAGGGCGATGGGAGACGAACATCATGACTGGCACTGCAACCAACGACGGAAAAGACAAAAGAGGTGGAGGGGAAAGAAACGCAGAAGGAGCGGAATACTTACAAGAGGGGAAATGGTAGTTTCGGTCCATCATTTTCTCGGACTAAACCGATCAACCCTAGTGGACCAAACCGGACCATTAGATATCAATCTGGTCCAGTCAGTCCGTTTGGTCTGGTGAAAATATTTTTTTTTTGCAAATAATTTAATAAAAAAAATTATTTAAATTCATAAAATTAAAATTAAGTGAATTATTAATATTGATTATGTAACTAACTCATTAAACAAATATTTAACTATAATTTTATTTATAATGTTGATAGTTACTACTTATAACCAACTTAGACTTTACTATTTCGTATGGATAATTATTAATAATGTCTTACATTTTATATATGGTTAATGAATATCAAATAATTTTATTGTACATAGATTATATTTATGCTTGATTGCAACTTCGGTATTTAAAAAAAACTATCTAATTACTTTAATTAAGTGTAAATAGTAAAGTACATAAGAATGTGTTATATATCTACATATATTATTATATGATTTATGCTACATTATTAATTGATAGCATATAGGGGTGTAATTGATCCGGTTTGATATGGTTTTGAACATATTTTGAAACCGAATTGTTATATACCAGTTTTGAGATTTGAAGAATTGATGCCACACCGGTTACACTCCTAAACCAGTACTTTTGATTTTATCAATTCAATCCGTTTTTCAGTATATTATATAGTATATATATTATAGTATATAATAATATAGTGATAATATATTGTAGTATATTATAATATATAATAATATTGCATTAGTATAACAACTAATATAATAGACTATAGTGATAATATATAGCTATTTATATAGGATTTTAAAATTTAATTTTATATTAATTAGTAATTTATCATATAAAAAATATTTTATACAATATAAAAAACTAAAATATATATATATATATGAACCGGTCCGGTTTGGTTCGGTTCGGTGCTAGGAAAAGGAAAATTGGAGCCAGACCGATTTTGACCGGTTTTGAGAAAAATGAAACTGGTACCGGACCGGACTAGACCAAACCTAGTACTGGACCAAACCCACTAGTAAGGTTCGATCCGGTTTATCGATTCACAGGTTTTTTTCACCCCAAATAGCATATATTATTTAACATTTTATATGGTCAACAATAATAGATTAAATGAAAATTTCATAATTAACTTATATAATTACTATATAAAAATAATATGTTATATTATTAAAAAACATTTTGAAAAACTACATATTTCATTCGGTTGATTTTGGTCCATTCCGATCCAAAACTTACAAACCCTGAGATCGAACCGAACCCCTTTGGCCACACAAATTGTGGACCGGAACTAAACACCAACTTTCGATCGAATCCGATAGGTTCTTTCGGTTCGGAATGAAAATGTTTCACCCATACCTAGTCGCACCTGGTGAGACTACGATATGGTGGGGAGGTGAGAGAGAGAGTGGCAAAGAGAGGAAATGAGAAAATAAAGAGAGAGAAAGGCATTGGGCTTGGGGAAGAAAATGCTTGGGACTTGGGGCTAATTCCCCAAAACGCACTGTTTGGTGTTTCTTCTTTATTATTATTGGTAGGCTAGGCTTTTTCTAAGGGCTGGGCCACACATCTATTTTTTTGGGATCCACTCTTCTCCTTCATGAGTAATTATTTCAAAAATGCTATATTTAACTGCCCGGGTAACCTTTGAGAAACTATTGCCCACGTGGAGATGAAACGTCCTGTTTCATTTTATGACTCAAATGTCCCTCCCCTTTCCTTCGTCTTCTCCACTTCAGCCAAGCAGATCCCTTCATCTTCTCCACCCCTAGTTGTCTCCACAAAGCCACCATCGAAGACCACTTCATCATCTCCACTCAGAGAAACCCCTTCTCTTCTCCACTCAGATCTGGTCTCCATGAAGCCACCATCAAAGCTCCCTTAGTCTTCTCTACAGACTCACGAAGCTAACCCTTTCGTCTTCTCCACAGACCCACGAAGCTCCCTTCTTCATCTCATCTCCAACTATATGCCATTGACTCTTGTAACCATGAGGAAACCAGCTCAGCCGATATATTATTAAAAAATAAAAAATAAAATAAATTACAACGAAAATGGAGGGAAAATTGTTGAAGAGGGAAGTTGGAGGTTGTGTCGTCTGGAAGAAAGGGAGAAAAGATTTGCTCTGCTCAATCTCTGAACTGAAAGAAGAGATTTCGCCACCTAAGTCTGGGAACCATAGATCGCATCGTCTAGGTTTGGGAAGAAAAACTCATTTCGATCTTGGGTTTGAGAAGAAAATCTCGGCTCTGTCTGATCTCGGGTTTGGAAGAAGAGATTTCTTTAATATGTTTTGCTCAAACTCATACTTATTTTCTCATTTTGTTCGTTTTCTTTATGGTTTTGTTTTGCTCTTGATTTGTTGTTTGAAGATTTCATTAAGATGGGTGCGAATAACAGACTGAAGTGAAATCGCTGGAGAAAAAATTGTTGAAGACAAAGGATCACTGACGGAGTGAAATTCTTGAAGACGAAGGGGAGAGGCAGAGACGACGAAAGGAAGATGAATAGACGAAGTTTGGAGGAGTGAGTTTCGAAACAAAGGGAATGAGTGAAAGAAAACGGTCCGTTTCGTTCAAAATACGTCGTTTCACTTGCCCAGGGGGCAAGGGTTCCCCAAAGGTTACCCCGGGCGGTTGTGTATACCATTTTTGTAAATATTTAACCAAATAGTCTACCTTCTTTTGTACAAAGCTACATTTGTTGAATTTTACAACAAATCTATGGTTAGCTAATACTTCCAAGGTGCTTTTAATTTTACCCAAATGTTGCTCCCAATCTTTGATGTGAAATAGTATGTCATCAAAGCCAATAAATGTGGCGTAACTATAGTCTAAATATTGAATTTGTGACTACTTGAAAGGTTGAGGGAGCATTGCACAACTTAAAAGGCATCATCAAATATTCTTAATTGTCACAATCCATATCTAGGGTGAACCCACTATAAGGGAAGTGACTTTTTCTTGCGATTATTTTTGTTGGAAAAATTCCTATAAATCGCCACTATTGACTTATCTCAGCAATAATAATAATAATAATAATAATAATAATAATAATAATAATAATAATAATAACAACAACTTAAAATACAATAATCCTCCATTATCAAAGTATCAAATATCATTCCAAATAAAATAAACTCAACACTCACAAATACTCTCTAAAATCTCACAAATCCACTTATTCTACCTGATACTTATCTCACCACTTTTTTCTAATCCTACCCCCAAGCCAATTGTGTTAATTGTCATGACCCTCAAAATCATGTTTGAAAATCCCAATAATACTAACATGTCTGAATCTTAAATTGCGACCATCCTATCGGTCGGTAGCTAGGATCTAAGAAAATGAAATGACCCAATATTGTCTAGGCAGCTTAGGAAATAGAACTCAGAATTTACCAGTGATCACTATTCTACCTGATACTTATCTCACCACTCTTTTACTAAGCTACTATTTTCAAATATGTTTGAATCTCCTATCACTTACACCCCCTCCCGCTCTTTTACTCTTTTCGGGTTGATTTCATTGATTGATTGGATCATGCAAGGAGAATAATTTTAGATGTGATATGGCTATCTTTAGTGGCTAGGATTTGATTGCGTGCTTCAACCAGAGAAGGAGATTGATAAATAAATTCTAATTTGACCGTGTTGATGTTTTATGTATCACTTTGTGTACTCGATCAGGAGCTTTGATGGATGTAATGGTGTCAAAATAAAAATTTGGGTGCCACTGTGTGTTGATGGCTGAATGAAGACGGGCGGGTAAGTTTGGGGGGGTGAGATGAGACACAAAATTCTCATCTCATCTCATCATTATACATTTTTCAAATCTCCATATAAAATATAATAAACAATTAAACCTTTTCAAATCTCAAAACAATAATAATATTAAAACACAATATTTTAAACTCTCAAATAAAATACAAAATTTTCATCTTATCCCTCAAACCTGCCGTTTGTTTCCAGAAAATATCACATCTAATCTATTTTCAGAAAACATCACATCTAATCTATTTTCAGAAAATATCTCATCTCATTTCATCTCATCTCACCTCATCATTATAACTTTTTCAAATCTCCACACAAAATATAATAAATAATTCAACTTTTTCAAATCCCAAAACAAAAATAATATTAAAAAATATATTTTAACAATATTTTATTCAACTTTTTAACTTTAATCTCAACTTATTTCATCTCTGAAAACAAACGAGCGTATCAAATCAATCAGTAAGATGTTTGAGTTTGTGTAAAAGCGTTATGTAAATGAAAAATGTTACTTTCTCCACTCAACTTGTCTCCTCGTTTTGACACTTCATATATTTTAATTTTTTTAAATTATTTTATTTACTTGATAGTTAAGAAAGTGATTATTAATGTATTGATATTTTTTTTTATATTTTTAAAATATTTTAAAATGATAAAAAAATTGAAAAAAAAATAAAAAAAATGAAAAGGTAAATTTAGCCTAGTGGTAACTTGCAGCGGGCTACTTTGAGCGACAGTGTGGCACTGCTCTATGTAAAAATGGCTATCTCACTCACATTGGACAACTTAAAATGGTGAATTTTAAATGGCTTATCGTTTGGTGACAAAAGCTTTACACGACTTTTCAATCTTAATTAATACAAATAACTGTAATATCAAATCCTATTTTGAATATGGATTATCCTTTATACACTCGGTAATTACTCTAGAGTAAAATGTATCAAAGGAAACTAGAATTAGCATATTTACAACTAAATTGAAATGAGAAAAAGAATATAACAATAATAATAATAAAAAAAAAAACACTCCTTTATTCCTAGAAGTGAAATGACTTTTTTGTTTTTTTATAGGCTAGAAGCTGTTCAATGAGAAGCTTACAAGTCGTCTACTTAAGTTAGATTTGGACTTGGGCTGGGCATTGCTAGATGTTGGGCTCTATTGGATTTTTTGTGTCTATTGTTTTTGTTCAAAACGGAAATCCTTCTTAAAAAAATTAGACCACTTTCAAAGTGGTCATTTGAGATGCTGTTCTCTAAAATTTTCACTTTAGAGAGATGCATCCAAGTTGAGTCTAAATTACACTCTAAACATATTAATTAAAAATTTTCAAATGACTGTTTATAGAGAAATAATATTTGTAATTTTAAGGTGTAAATTTCATGTACTCTTTTTGATAAAAATGAATAAATCTGAGACTGATATGAAAAAATTATTTTTGCTAATGATGGACCTCACTTTTTCCTGAATGAAGTGTGCGGGGCTTGCACAACATAAGATTGTATATAGCAGTACTCTTCATCATACTATAAGATGATGAAACATATATGTTTAAAAGAATAATAAATAGTATTTTTGAATAAAAAAATATTAACCACTGTCTGTCGCATAAACTTTTACAACGGTATATTTTTTAGAATAATTATACTTAGCATCCCACACATCACATAACAAGAATGTGGTATATGGATGGTGAGCAGAACAACTCAATTAGTTTAACAATAATAAAATAAAATAATAAAAAATAATAATAACTTCTTTGAAATATGTAAATTTTAGTGTGGGAAGATGATCCCTCTATTTTTTATTATGAGGCGGACATTGAATAGGATAGCCAAAAGGTAAAAAATGTGATATTAAGCAAATTTTAGCTAATTGGATGGCCAAGCTGATGCTAGTGCTGGTCTGCGTGAGACTTTGGTGACAGCCTGGAGTAATGCACGGACATTATGAAGAAAACCACTTTGGAACCATGCATTTCCGGTCACGATTAACGTGTACTATTTTGCCGTTATTTATTTGGACTGCATACAACTAGTGAATAATAAAATTAGCCTCTTGGTCTTGTGATGTACGCGGATAACAACAATTAAATCACTACATATATTATTAATATGTTGACTAAATAAAAATAAAAAAACAACTATATAACTATTTGTCACTGTTTCTGAAATGCACACTCCTCTCTTACGTTTCTATTTTTTTTTTTTCCATTACTATGACGGAATTCCCTTCATAGTGGAAGTTATTTAATAACTTTTTATTTGGCACGCATATGACCACTTAATGATAAAATTAGCCATTTGCTATGAATAATTCTTATAGATAAAGTGTAACATCCCAATATATGGTCTAAGCTACATAGCCTATACTTCAAAATGACTAGTTAATGATACAATTGGAGTCTTATTGGAACCTTATAAAGAGCAAGAAGATCTTATTCCCAAGAAATGTGGGATCTCATACACCACCTACCCTTATCCTTATTATATGGGGTATCACAATCTCCTCCACTTAAATGCACGACATTCTCATCGGGCCTGCCCTTCATAGATGGCCCGGCTCAAGTCTCACATTTCTAGCTAGGATAACCTCTGATACTATTTGTAACGCTCCAATAGAAGGCCCATGCCATATGACTTATACTCCAAAAGGACTAGTCAATGATACAACTAATACCCCATTGAAACCTTATAAAGAGTAAAAACTTTTCCTTCCCACGCAATTTGGGATCTCATACACCATCTACCATTATCCTTATCATATGAGGTATCACATAAAGGCAGTGAAAACAAAGTGTTTGATGAATATTCTCAATGACCGTGAGAGTATTGAGAGTTTCTATTCATATTTATACCATGGCTTACAATTATACAAGATGTATATTACCGTTGGAAAGAAAGTAAACTATACATGGAAAGTGCCATAACAAGATATTCACAATCGGTTTACAAAGGCAAGTTCTAGTAGCTGCTCTCATTGGGGGGTGCTTGCGTTGGTCTTCTGGCATTCATGGAGTTATAGTTGTTAGGTGTGAAATTGCCATAGTAGATAATGCTTCATTTGGTAAGTGTTTTGAGTTTAATCTTTTGTTCGTTTGTGACAACTCGAACTTTTGCTAAGTCCATACTTGCCATTTTTGTTATCTCAATCTTTGCCTGCTTAGATATTACCCAAATTTTTGCATGAAAGGAGTTGTAGGAAGGGCCTTGTCCATTTTAGAGAAAAGGCACCCAAGCCCACCAGGAGGCCCATCTTGGGCTAGTGAGAGTTGGCCACTCAGAGCCCAACGATTTGGAAAAACCCTAATTAGGGTTTGGGCATGAGGGGCGCCCACTTGGAAGGGGAAAGGTCTTTGGCTTTTCCTAGAAATCCCATCATTTGAACCTTAAGGAAGAAGCACTTTTGGCTAGCACATAGTTGCCACTTGGCAAGCATGCATTAAGGCTTGTAGAAGAAGCTGAATTGGATGAAGGAAGAGTCCAGGGTTTGGCACACATAGGGCACATGCCCATCTCACCTACCCACATGTCACATGGCTCACATACAAACCTACCTCCAAAATACTTTGAATCTGGACATGAAAGTGGAAGAAGGGGTAGAGAGAAAAGAGCATTTTGGAACCCTAAGTGTCACATGCCCACCCAAGCAATCTTGTGAGTTCCTAGAAGATATGGAAAGACGAGGAATGGGAAGAGGCGCCTAGGGAGGTTTCAAAATCTAGAGCACAAGTCTTAAAGACACTCTAGTGTTTCGGCCAAGGGAGCCACACGCCTAACCAAGAAAGTCAACCACCACTTTGCCACTTGTCATGCATGCATGAGGTATGAGAGTTTCTAGAAGATATGTAATCATGAGGAAGAGGAAGAGATGGCTTTGGGAAATGGCATGTCTTTTGAGGATTTTAAAAGAATCTTAATACGAGATGAAGACAAGAAAGGAAGAGAGACAATTGGATATGGCGAGAAACACCCACACACCAATGCCAAATGGCAAGCATGCACACACCTAGGGATAAGAAGGCTCAAGTTTTGAAGAGTCACTAGGATTTCGGTCAAAAAAGACCTACACGCCCTTGGAGGTTCGATGAACCTAGACCACATAAGGATCACCCCACATGCAGCGGGACTTTTGGATTTCTCAACGTAAGGCAATGATGAAGAAGAGAAGGGAAGGGTTTCGGCCAAGTAAGAGGTATGGTGCCATATGGCGCCCATGCATGGAGACTTTTGGATTCTCTATGAGCGGATTGTGTCGGAAAAGGAGAAGGTATATAAGGGGAGCTTTATGAGACCGGCACCCAAAAGGGGTACCCAAGAGTCATTTGACCATCTTGCATTTTTGGATCACACCTTCACTCCCTTTCCCTCTCTCTCTCTCTCTTGCATGACCACTCTGGGGAAAAACTCACTTTCTCTCCAATGAAACAACTCCTGCACTCATACCATTCCCTACCATCCAGCCACAAGGGTAAGAAGAGAAGCAAGAAGACCACACTCAAAGGATTTGCACGGTGAGAAACCTTCACACTTCTACTCCACTTCTTTTATTTTGATCACGCACGCACTCACAAGGGTTTTGTTGGTCTAAGGGGTTTCGACTTGAGTGAGTAAGAGGTGTGTGACATCTCTTTGTCTTGAGTCGTGGATTTCCATTCAACCACGTTAGATATTATCAAGTGTGAGAGCATAAGGTTTTCTCTCTAGCAGACCGAACCACAACTAGCAAGATTTGAAGTACAAGAACCTTGAAGGATAGATGACATACATTCATCACTAGGGTTTCAAAGAAAGGTCTTCCTTCTAATGAAGCTCTCGATAATGGAGATAGAATGACACATACGAAGTGTATTTCACACATAGATCACACACACAAGTCACTACTAGGGTTCCAAGACCGAACTACTAAGAGGAGGCACAAACACCATTCGGCCTAGGGTTTTCCCTTTAGGTCTGAACCCATGAAAGGTCATACGAAGAGAAGAAGAATGCGTAGAACCGAGTTGGAGGAACCTTAAGCACGACACACACTCAGTCTCAAATTAGGGTTTCGTTATTTCACTTGCTCTAACGATTTATGCAATATATTTATAGCTTGCTTGTCGTTGATATTTCATTTCTTCATATATTTGTAAGTTAGTTCTCAACCTACTTTTGGATAATGTTTGCATGTCGCAAGTGAACTTTGCATGTCATTGATTAAATTGGAATACGAATTGGTTGTTTGTCACATCCTTTGTAATCGACTAAGTATACTCTTGCAATTGAATTAATGCCTTTAATGATTGGAAATCGTTGCTTATTATGCTTGTTGATTATCGGATTTATAAACCATTTATTTCCTTATATATAACATGCGATAAACTGAGTTGTTATATGGTGTTTAAGCTCTTGTTCCTTGCTTTGTGGTAAGATTAACATATTTTCTAATATTTTCAAGCTGTAAAAGTGGTACACTTTGACATGTGATCAATGACTATGTGCTTCGTGACTTCAAAACGTCATTGTCCATAGCATGCATATTTGGGACTTACATGAGAAGAAAATAAGTTTACTCCAAGTATATGAACTTCGACGTACTCAGACTCGCTCAAGAGAGCCGGTTATGTGATGCGGTAACTAGCAAAGAGCCCATGGTGCGTAGGAGAGCCGTGAGGTGTCCACTGACATTGTTATATTGAAAAGAGTACAAGAGATTAATAAGAAATTGATACTTTCTTATTTGATATATTCTTTACAAGTTCACAAGTCTAGTGTTTCCTTGAAAAGTAAAGAAAAGAAAAGAGTACAAGCATGAAACAAGTTTTTGAGTCAAGTACATGTCCATGCATACATTCTCATGGCTTGCCTCTGCATGCTTTTATTATCTTCCTGTATATTATTTGTTAACTTGTTGAAATTTCTCGACATCTCACCATGGTAGTTTTCACAACCATTCCGCACCTGGAATGGTAGAAGTAGTGATAAGTTTAGAGGACCATGGGAAAAGCAAGAGGGAGGGTCCCCCAAAACATTAAGGATGCCTAGAAGCACCCCAAATGCTTAGTGAAACCTACTGTTGAGGAAAGGCTATAAGCTGCAGATCGCTTCATCTATGAAGTACTTAAGCATTTTAAGAATTTAAGAAAGATGTCATGGACAAGGCCGCATAGGGTCCTAGTTTGGCTATGTGAAAGCTGTTTGGCTTTTGTGAACCTCGTATTTCAAGGGTTATGGTTTTAAACCCTTTTTATTTTGTATTTGAGAGATTTTTGAACAAATACTTTGGAGATCTTTAGTTATATAATGACAGTTCCAAGCTATTAATTGCTCCAAACTTTATATAGAATCAACCTATTCTGCTGCGATTATTGCATATTGCTAGAAACATGCTAGTTGCATTGTATATTAACTATCATATACGGGAGTATGTAGCCTTGAGTTACTTGTCCTGATGCTTCAGTCACCATCCAATCCAAAGCGGGGACTGGGGGCGTCACACCATTGGTATGTGAGTACTGTCAATATGCCCCCGCAAATTGTGCCAAGGGACGAGGCCAAGTTTGGTGCGAAGATCAGAGAGCATAGAACAACAAAGCGGTTTGGTAAGGAGATCAGCAAGTTGGAGGGAGGATGAAACATGTCAAGTATGAAGCAGACCAAGAGCTACACGTTCACGGACATAGTGACAGTCAATCTCGATGTGACTTTCACATGGCATGTAAAGAGTTGAAAATTGAAGATGATGAAGATACATAAATTGCAGAAGCAACTGTTAATCTCAACTACACTGCACTGTTTAATACTGGGAAAGGAATAGTTTATTTCCAATAACTCAAAAGCTCATTGGTCTCGCAAATCATGAGATAAGTCAGCGCCTATGAGTAACTATAGCAACAAACCATTCTCCAAAATCTTGTAATTGCCAAAGCATACATACCTCATGAAACTATTTGTAACAAGGAAGATAAAGGAGTACTGATTCCTACGTATGATACATATTATAGTCATCAAAGTCATATGAGGCCTAATTAAAAATGTAAGGGTAAATGAGTAACAAAATGAGGCCTAGTGTAGTTTGGATTATTGAGTTTCTATATGTGACTTAATCAAAAAGAGAAAAATAAAAGAGTTTCTTTATTTGAGATAAATAAATTGCAACTCCAGTTTGTGTCTCGTACAGTTGATTTCATTTATGGCAGTGCAATTATGTTCAACATGATGCTCTGCTTTGTCCATGCACTTACGGCCATTTTTAATTTTTTTTTCCATGGTACAGCTTGAGCGAGGTTTACATGGTCTTGAACCTGTAGTTGTAGCAAAATTTCCTACGAAGAAGTACAGTGATGAATTTTTCTCCGTTGCAGAAGATGCTCAGTATGCTCTTTCTCTCATTGTTGAATTCCTTGTTGTACTGGTTTTCTGTTTTTTCTTAAATCCCATTCTAAATAGGTCATTATTCTGTATTCAATATGATGTTTGCGTGCCAGGACTTGCAGAGTCTGTACTTTTTTGCTATTGTTCCTACTTCAAAGCACATAACACTTTTGAGTGTGAACAATATACAACCTAGTGTGGGCATTATTTCCTTTCCTGGTATAATGTAGATTTATGGAGAGTCATGTGGAGTTTGAGTGGGTTACTGCTGAGATAATACTCTTTGCCGATCGTATACACATGTCAATATTAATTTGTTGCTATTCGGCAAATGTTGGAAAATGCTCACGGAAAAGAAAAAGTTTCTTGTAAGGTGGCTTGAAAAGTGCATTCATTTATCAATATTGTTAATTAAGGAGATGCAAGGTGAGATGAAGTCTCAGAGATAGGGGACAGAGCGATCAATTAGAAGTATGATTTAGGAATGGAATATGGATGATATTGATGCTAAATTGAGGAAAATGACAAACTGTTGTTGCAGTAAAGTGAATGTAATATAAGGGTGAATGGAATATGGATGCTTAGATATTGGTTTTAGGTGTAAAATTAATTGCATATCTATTTTTTGAAGAATTTGGTTTGATAGTCCAATTGCAAGAACTGTCCCTTGCGTGCATTTTAATAACATTTGGTTTATGCGCAGCTCTACAACTTTTGAGTTGTGATGTGGTTATGATGTACAAAATAGAACGCCATATGTATGATATTCCAATAACTATAAGACTATCAATTTCTACTATTTTGGTTTATGCGCAGCTCTACAACTTTTGCGCTTCTACAAGAATGTTAATTTAACTCAATTCAATTCAAATAAAGTCTAATTCAATAAGTTAATTGCAATGTGAAGACCTATATTTCAAACACAGCTCACCCATCTCCACAAAACTCCATACTAACAACATAATTTCACAAACCAACATTTTCATACACATGAATATCATACATATGGTATTTTATTATGTACATCATAACCAGAACATCATAACCACATCACAACCCAGTACCTCAGAGTTCACATTTGGAACTTAACCAAGCATTTATTGTAAACTTTGATATGTTGGTTTAGTATTTTCAAAAGCCATATTTCTCAAGTCCGATTCACGATCTCATGTTATCAATTTTGTGGATAATCTAACCATTTATTTGGATAATAATATGTTGTGTGAAGGGTTCCTAACCAGGCCATATGTGTGGTATGGTTATACTTTCTTATTGGAGTATAAAGAGTTATTTTTGGATTGTCTCCTAAAATTTATTAGGTATTAACAATTACTTTCCTTATTTTCTTTGAGATTTTATTGCTACATTTTATGAATTTAATTATAAATTTTTCTAGGAACCTCACTTTGAGGGAGGTTTGAATAGTGAGTTTAGTTGAGATGAGATAACACAAAAGTTGAAAGTTGACTAAAATAATTTCTTTTAATATTATTTTTGTTTTGAGATTTGAAAAAGTTGAATTGTTTATTGTATTTTAAGTGAGAATTTGAAAAAATTGTAATGATTATATGAGATGAGATCAGATGAGTTGAGAGGCTCTCTCAACCCAAACAACCCCTTTGTTTCACTTGAGCTCTGTCTCGGGATCTAATCAAATTGTCTCTTGAACCCTAAAACTCAATTCGTCTCTATAAATAAAATGAGATGAGATGAAAAATCTAAAAATAGTAGTAAGATAATTTGTAAATAGTAATGAAATTATTTAAGTCAAAATTTTTATGGGATTTTAGGAAAGGAGAAAAAAAAAAGTTGTATAAAAAAATTATAAAGTTAAAAGGGGTTAGAATATAGTTCTTTAGTATTATTTTTGTTTTGGAATTTGAAAAAGTTAAATTATTTTTTGTGTTTTGCTTGGAAGTTTGGGAAAGTTGTAATGATTAGATAAAAAAGTTAAAAAGTTGATATTGAAAAATGTTTGTATTCGAATAGTATTTGAATGTTAAGATGAGATAAGATGAAATAGTTTCAAATGTTTTTGAAACCAAACCAAGCCTAAATGGATCCATAATCAACTGATGAACAAAAATTCGGCCTTCAAGCATGCTTACAACTTCTGCCATGGTAGATCGAAGAGCTGGTTATGGATTAGTGTGCCTATTTAAAAATTGAGAAGAAAATGGAAGTTGACGCCAATTTGTTAAGTAACAAAAATGATTATGCTGCAATGGAGGAGTGTTTGCTATCCACCATGGGATTGGCTTTGCGTTGTTGTGCCGACTCACCTGAACAAAGGATTGATATAGAAAATGTTTTAGCTACACTCAACAAGATCAAATTGAAATTTCTCAAAGATATTAGTGGATGCTAATCATGTGAGAGAATAAAGTTAGTTTATAGCTATTGATTTCATGTTTGTGCCTTTCCATATGGTAATATTTACAGTAAATTGGAACTCTCCTAAAATGAGACTCTTTTATGTTAATTAGTTTGTCATGTTGCAGCCAATGATTGGAGTTAATATCATTAGCATCCAATGGGTTTTAAAATCATATTCAAAGCAATGGAGGCAAGCAAAATCATTGTTTCCACTCTTGTGACATAATGGGAGAAGAGTTTTCTCTTTTCGTNAATTTGTTAAGTAACAAAAATGATTATGCTGCAATGGAGGAGTGTTTGCTATCCACCATGGGATTGGCTTTGCGTTGTTGTGCCGACTCACCTGAACAAAGGATTGGTATAGAAAATGTTTTAGCTACACTCAACAAGATCAAATTGAAATTTCTCAAAGATATTAGTGGATGCTAATCATGTGAGAGAATAAAGTTAGTTTATAGCTATTGATTTCATGTTTGTGCCTTTCCATATGGTAATATTTACAGTAAATTGGAACTCTCCTAAAATGAGACTCTTTTATGTTAATTAGTTTGTCATGTTGCAGCCAATGATTGGAGTTAATATCATTAGCATCCAATGGGTTTTAAAATCATATTCAAAGCAATGGAGGCAAGCAAAATCATTGTTTCCACTCTTGTGACATAATGGGAGAAGAGTTTTCTCTTTTCGTTTTTTTTTTTTTTTAAATTGTGACGTTTGTATATATCATTATCTATAGACATGCTTACTACAAATTAGGGAAGGGTGAGGGTGGTTCCAAGTATATATGAAATCTTACCTTTTTCTATACATACAGCTACTTGAAATAAGAACAGAGCAACATGAATTCTTGCCATTTTGTACCCAAGTCTCTTCAAAATCACCATTGTTATACCATGCAAAAAAGCAGTCAGTCTAGGGAAGCCATTACTCTGCTAGATTTATGTCTACTATACAAGAATTTACTCAAATGGTGGAGACTCTGAACCTAAGCTTTCTTTTCTTCATTGGAAAAAAAAAATTAAAATACTTATGCAAATGTCAATGATGTGATTTATGCAGGTTAGTTGTATTTTCTCTATTTCTCAAAAGACGTCAAATGATTCATATTAAATGTGTTGGACAATTCTTCAACAGGCCTTTACCATATTGTGTTGGTTATCATGTTTTGGTGGTCGAATCACTTAATGTAATGGGTATGCTCTGTTAATTAGATGGGACGATATTAATGGATTGCAGATGTAAAGATCAGATTATATTAATGAAATAAAAACGAATGTGTGTGCATATCTATAATGCAATATTTGGGATTCACCTCAATTCCAAGTGGTCACCAACGTTAACCACAAATGCATTGGGAATGGAATTTACATTAACCCACTTTCCTTCTAGCTCTAGACATGGCGGATACAAGTTTGCAGCCAGGATCTTTAAACCTGATTCCAAATTCATGGCCTTTTCCATATATTCGTCTTCTAATCCCAAGCTTAGTGATCTTCCTTCAAGCAAGTTTGTAGCTAGTTTTTGGGTTCTTTTGCCGTACTCAGGCCAATGAGATAGATCACTGTGGGAACAAATACAAGAGCCAATTGAAATTAAATTGACATGGTTCCACTGAGATGGAAACTAGAAAGCAATTATCCATCAGTTTAGGGTCCGTGATTAGAAATCAGTTCCCATGGAGACTAGAAGTCCATTTGACTTTATCACAAGTTTACAATTGGCATTTCTTCTAGATATGTGCATTTGCATTGTCATATGTTTATGTTTGAAAATCAAATAAAACTAGATTAGGAAGATAATGGAGTATCTATCGAGCCTGATCTTTCCTGATCTTTCTTAGGATAGTAGGCTTGAACGTTATCATTGTATTCGGGTCAAATTGTCAATAAAAAAGTTGCTAAAGAGTAAAGAGAAGAATGTCATCAGGTCAGCCAACAGACAATACAGAGTTTGAAGCCTGGTCCTTGTAATATTATATAGGTAAATATTAGAGATTTAATTGAAGTATTTTCACAATTCACAAGTCCGTCCTTCTTTTACCTTTACAGCCTTTAGCCTTTTACATGTATAAAAATAGAGACCTGTTGTAACTCCATTCATACTGAACATATAATAAATTTCTTTTCTCTGTCAAATAGTTTTACATCCTCATCTTTCTTCCTCTAATTTGCAACATGGTATAGAGCGGAAACTCTAGGGTTCCGTCTTTTTTTTCGTTACGATGCAACCTCTATTAAAATGCATAGTGATGATCAATCAGCAAATCCCTACCATTTACAGAATGGAGATTTGACTAGTTCTGTCTTGGTTACTCAAGTCCTAAGGGGGGATAATTACCACACATGGTATAGATCCATGCATGAAACGCCCTGATCTCAGAAGTCCGGAGAGTTAGCTCTTGTTACTTAATATCAACTCCAATATCACAACTATAAAATCCATAAACTCCATAAAACATTAATTCATTTGCTCAACCCAAATATCCATGTTCCTTTATAGAGACAACAAAGAAATTCTCAATAACATCAATTAAAAACTCCCAAAGACTCGAAATTATCCTTAACTCAACACATCAAAATATCTGAAAATAATCAATTTACTAACTATGACTCTCAAATAAGTACTTGTACTCTCGAACACTTATTCATCTACAATCATCACACCTTGCTAAAACTTCATACTCTTGTTCTTCAGCTGAACCATCAAAATTATCTGAAAAATGTTTGGAAATAATGAGTGAGTCATCAACAACTCAGTAAGTAAAGAACATATATTAGTATGTAAACATAAACATTTACAGAGTTCAGAATGCAGAATAAAATACTTGCTTTCAGAATGCAGAACAAAATATTTTCTTTCAGAATGTAGAACAAAAAATTTTCTTTCAGAATGCAGAGCCAGAATATTATAAAAAATATCAGAGTAAAAGTTCAAAAATATTCATAATTAAAATCCCTTTGGCATAGCATAAACTGAAACATCACATCTTATCTTATCATATCAGAACAAAGACCGTGTTTAACTCCCGTGGTAGGGTTGTGCAAACCACAGCGGCCAGCCGAGTAGAAACAGAATGTGAATCTTCCCCTTATTATTCTCGGATCTCTGAGTGTGCATATAGGAAAGACCATGCAGAAAGCCACTTTGCTTCTAAAGTGGGTGCATCAGAAGCAGAAAAGTTGGTACCAACCCGAATAGAGGCCACAGTTTTACACCCATGCTAAGGTCAGAACGGAACGTTGACAGAAACAGAATGTTATGCTAGAGGTTTCTATAAATCACATCATATTATATCAGAGTATAGAACATGGTGTAGATCCATGCAAATAACTTTGAAGGCTAAGAACAAGATGGGGTTTAACACCCACTAATTTCGGAGTGTAATTGTGTGTTTTTGTGATGATCAAAGCCCCACCAAAATTTCATAAGGATTCCATTAATTTTCCTAGAGATATTCATAGGGATCAAAGTAGTGGCAATGCTATTGGAGGGAATTGCACCAGCCACACTGCCACAGACTTGATAAGTGTAGTTCTACATACTTAAAACAGAAGTTTTGGATTTCCAACTAGTCAATTTGTTCTAGATTGTGTCTAAGATTTCCTTCCATTTATGTCAGAGATCGTAATAAGTTTCTTTTAGTTACAATGAATACCAAAAGGCTCAAATAAAAATAATCATAAAAAGATGACATGATCATGTAGGTCTTTAATTCTTGATGATTCTCACATTTTTGCAAAAACCATTTTAGTTGGTTAGAGGCCGAGCCATTTAGAAATATTTAGTCGTCATTGATTTTCAAAATTAGAAAAATAAAAAGTGAAAAAAACAAATTATCCAATGTTAATAACTAGAAAAAACTAAGAAATAAGTGCTACAAGTCCAAAAAACTAGTTACAAAAAAAATTTCATAAAAAATAAATTGACAAACAAATGTAATTTGATGTGATACGTTTAGATCTAGTTTACAATTAAAATACATTTACAATTTGACGTACCCCATCAAACCATGTCAGTTTGTGAGATGTTGGTTCAGTATTTTCAAACAACACCTCATAGTTCACATTTGGAACTTAACCAAGCATTTATTGTAAACTCTGAGATGTTGGTTTAGTATTTTCAAAAAGCCATATTTCTCATGTTTGACTCATCTCATGTTATCAATTTTGAGGATAATCTAACCATTTATTTAGATAATAATCTATTGTGTGAATGGTTCCTGATCAGGGTATATGTGTGGTACGGTTATACTTTATTATTGGAGTATAGTGGGCTATTTTTGGTTCGTTCCCTATACTTTATTAGGAATTACGATTACTTTCATTATTTTCTTTGAGATTTTATTGCTATTTTTTATGATTTTGATTATAAATTTTTGTAGGAACCTCACTCTGAGTGTCACTTGAGCTCTGTCCCGAGATCTTATCAAATTGTCTCTTGAACCCTTAAATTACCTCAATTTGTCTCCATAAATACATGGATCCACAATCAACTCATGAACAACAATTTGGCCTTCAAGCATGCTTACAACTGCTGCCATGGTAGATCGAAGAGCCGGTGATAGATTAGTGTGCCTATATAAAAATAGAGAAGAAAATGGAAGAAAGACACAATCTGTGTTATTTGATTTCAATGGAAACTGAGTTCATCCATTTCATATTGTATCATTACCAATTAAGGGCTCCTTTCTAGCCAAAAAGAACATAAGG
Source organism: Juglans hindsii (assembly GCA_003123825.1). NCBI lineage: Eukaryota > Viridiplantae > Streptophyta > Magnoliopsida > Fagales > Juglandaceae > Juglans > Juglans hindsii. The sequence goes on along the minus strand of QEOW01001613.1, from coordinate 87,358 downwards.
AATGCCTAGCACATTGAATAATTTAATCAGAACTAAGTCTGTTATTTTATTGCAATGGAGTTGAATTAATGTGCAGATTGAAACTCTTATGTAAATGGCCTACAGGTTCCCAAATTATGCTATTAGTTTCAACCATCAGAACAACAAGAAGAGATCTTCTAACTTACCCAATTGAGAAGACAAACAAAATGATCATCGGGTAGAGATAATTCATTTTGTTCTTCCAGTCAACAAGTTCCTCTTCACAGAAAGATCATTGTATTAGCAAATTGATAATAGAATCAAAAGTATATAATCTGGTTTATATGTTAAATTCCCATATAATGCATATTCTGAGGCCATGTATCCTTGTTGGTGTGTGTTTGCACAACATTTCACAACAAAGCTTTGTCCCCTTCAACCTAAAAAATTGTTTCCAAAAATGGCTTAGAAAAACTGGGTCTCCATTATTGATCATGATAGCCTTCAGAATCTTACGAAGCTTGACTACAATTGTTACAAAAACTTCAGCTACTGGCTTGGAATAGTTGCTTTTCTTCCGTTGACAAGCATCACATTCCACTACACATTTTTGAATAGCGGTCTTTTCATTCCTTCCCAATAAAACGATTCAGCTATTTTCTTGTATGTTCTGAGCACCCTCAAATGGCCCCCAAATTTTGAGATGTGAAATTCTTGCAAAAAGTGATCCTTAAGGAGGAAGAAGACGACGGTATTACGACTCAACCATTATAAAAAAGAAAAAGAAAAGGCAATCCATTTTTCTTTTAATAATTCTTATACTTTCTTGGTTTTGCTTAGATTCTTTTTCTGGAGATCCAAATTGAAAGGGTCTTCTTGGTTGGCCTTCCTTATAAGATCGGCCCATTTATGAAATTGAGGCTGTTAGATAGGTTGTAGTGTTGTTTCTTCTCCATTATTAGCAGCAACCATATCCGTATTGGAATGGTTGCTTGGTCGACATGATAAGGCATCCGCTGCTAAGTTAGCCTTCCATGGCCTATACATTATTTCATACCCGTAGCCCAACAAGTTTGAGACTGATTTTAGTTGCTCCCGAGATACAACTCCTTGCTCAAGGAAAAACTCATTTTGGGCCAACATAGCCCTAATGCCCTTCTCTGAAGCATCAGTTTCCAGCACAAATTGCCACGGAAGGTTTGGCGAGCCAGGAGTAGTTGCCATGGCTTTTTTTTATTTTTTTATTTTTTAAAGATAAATATTTTAGTCATAGATCTTATCAAAAGTAAATCAATAAACTAACGCGACTTAATGTGGTACGTTAGCTTATATAATTACTTTTATATAATCTCAATACTCACAAATATTTTCTAAAATCTCAGAATCTACTTATGCCATCTGTTGCTCAATTATCTCACTTCTCTTTTCTAACCCTGGCCGCGTACCATTTGTTTCAACTATCATGACCCTCCAACTCATGTTTAAAGAACCCTATCATACTAACATGCCTGAATCTTGAATTGGGACCATCCTATCGATCGATAGCTAGGATATAAGAAAACGAAATGACCCAATATTGTCTAAGATGTTAAGATATGTTAGAAACTGTTAAGAATAGAAAGTGAAAATGAGAAGAAACTAATGAGAAACTAATTCTCATTGATCCTTTTGATTATACAAAGGTCATATATATACATTACAAAAGGCAGAAAAGTAAACAGCTACTGAAAAACTAACTTCTGATTATCTACACAATTACAAGCATCAATTCAAAACTTTTATGGATAGTATGGTAGAGGTAGTTTTATGCATCGTGTCCCTCATACTTCTTTGTGTGCAACCGTGCATTTCCTTAGTTGAGGTTCTTCTTTTCTGTGCCATCTCTTGTCTCATTTTTGCTGCTGCTACTATCTTTTTCTTTCCATGTACTACAACATGTTTTATCAGCTTTATGCATCTCTTGGGTGTTGAAGTGTATTTCAGGTATGCTTTGGTTGCTGTCCTTGTGTAGAACTAGATTACATTTTATTTTGTTACATTGTATTCTGTAAGACTCCCCCTCAAGATAGGCATAGATGTTAACAATTCATGTCTTGGATAATAAGAACTGAAATGTATAAGTTGGTAAGGCCTTAGTGAAAATATCTGCCAATTGAAATTTTGAGGACACGTGCATTGGTGTGATAATACCAGCCAATAGTTTCTCTATAACAAAATGGCAATCTAGTTCTATATGCTTGGTCCTTTCATGAAAAACTGGATTCTTTGTAATGTGGATGGCTGCTTGGTTATCACATAAGAGGGAAGCAGATTGTGCATGGTCAACATTAAGTTCCTTTCGCAAACCGAGAAGCCATATGATCTCACAACTTGTAGATGCTAGTGCCCTATTCTGCCTTAGCTGAAGATCTAGAAACTGTTGCTTATTTCTTAGATTTCCAGCTTATTAGTGAGTCTCTAATGAACATACAGAACCCTATGACAGATCTTCTTGTCTTGGGGCAGGCAACCCAATCAGAATCACTAATCACTATAGGCCCTTAGATGAAAAGCTGATTTGGATGATAAGAAAATGCCTTGACCTATGGATCATTTGAGGTACTTGAGAATCCTATAGGCTGAGTGCAAATGAGATTGTGAGGGTCTGTCCATGAACTGACTTAGAACACTTACAGCATAGGTGATGTCGGGTCTGGTGATGCTTAAGTAAATTAACCTTCCAATGAGTCTTCTATAAGCTGTAGGATCTTGGGGATTTCTTCTGTGGTGTGGCTCAATTTATGGTTCAGTTCTATAGGTGTGGAAACTATATTTGTGCCAAGTAGACTTGAATCTTCTAATATCTCGAGGGTGTACTTCCTTTGACAAAGGTTAATTCCAAGTGAGGACCTAGCAACTTCCAATCCTAGGAAATACTTGAGGGGTCCAAGGTCCTTAATTTTGAACTTGCTGTGAAGGTTTGATTTGAGTGAATCAACTTCTTCTTGAGAGTTACTTCCAACTATGATGTCATCTACATAGACTAAGAGTGCTATAAATCCATTGGGACTGACCTTAGTGAACAAAGAATGGTCAGATTTTGATTGATGAAATCTAATGGCAGTGAGTGAATTTGAAAACTTTGAGAACCATTGCCTAGATGCTTGCTTAAGTCTATAGAGAGACTTATTTAATTTGCATACCAAGTCTCCCCCTCAATCTGCTTACTCTTGATGTGATAGCCTAGAGGTAATTATATATAGATGTCCTCATCAAGGTCTCCATATAGAAAGGAATTGTGAACATTCATTTGAGTGAGGGACCAGTTTTTAATGGCTGCCATGGCAAGGAAAACTCGAACTGTGGTGAGCTTTGCAACTGGATTGAAGGTCTCTTGGAAGTCAAAACCTTCTTTTTGAGTGTAGCCTTTGGCCACAAGTCTGGCTTTGTGCCTTTCAAAAGATCCATCTGATTTCAGCTTGGTCTTATAAACATATCTGCAACCAATTGCAGTTTTGTTGGGGGGTAAGGTGGTGATAGTCCATGTGTTGTTTTCTTCTAGAGCATGGAGTTTAGCTTTCATGGTATCTTGCTGTGGCGCCTACGACCCCCATGTAAAGAGACACGGGAATCGAGACACCGAGATGATGACAACAGGGTCCCACATCCCAACGTTAGTGCCAAGTGTGTGTATATGCAACAGTGCACAAAAACAACGCAGCGGATAATTAATACAACTAAGTACCAGAATTGTTAAATACAAATATTCAAAACAAATTACCTTTAAGGAGTTATACAGTCATCTCAAATATATTACAAAAGCAACACATAAATTGATAAAAATGAAATTTGATAAACAGGAGCAATCCCATATCACTCTACCTACGGAGCCAAGCTAAGGCTCGTCATCCTCGTCTGCATCAAAATCTGCGATACCATAAAATGGTACCACAGGTAAGTATAAACCAAACAACTCTCGGGATAAAAACATATTGATGCAACCAACATGCATTCATATGACAAAATCCACTTATCTATAAAATATCATTTTTCCCAGAAAATGATTCATACAAAACAAACCAATGTCGGACACTGTAGGCGAAAATCGCAGGCGGGACTCTACCTTCGTCCCTGCTTACCACCATCCCTACCGCGTGCACCGTAGGCGGGAATAACAGGCGGGACACAACCACCATCCCTGCTTACCACCATCCCTACCGCGTGCACCGTAAGCGGGAATCGCAGGCGAGACTCTACCACCATCCCTGCTTACCACCATCCCTACAGTTCCTTTTCTTTTTTCTCAAACCAGTCAATCCAGTCGTTTCAAACACACCCAAAAATCATTTCTCACATGAAAACCAAGTTTTCAAATAAACACATGAACATGATGCATGTACATGAAAACCCAGTTTCCTTTACAAACATGATCATGCGTGCAATATGCTATGTACATGAACACCAAAACCAGCAACCAACAATTCACAATACCAATCAATCACACACTCCATCCATAGTCCATCCGACCCACGAACTCCTCGGACTCAGTCCGGCATGTCCAACCAACCAATTCACAATAACATGAGTTAGTACAAAAATATATTTAAATCACAATAGTTCTTTGAAAAAATACTTACAATGCTATATAATAATTTTCTGAGGATCACGAGTGCGCTCGAAGTGGAAAAATAGCTGTCGAACAGTGTAAAATACACTGTGGTCGTGCGTCACAGATACTCACTTTTCAACGGTGACAAACGAAGACCCAAATTTGATAGAGTAGGGCCTAGGGAGGTCGGTGAAGCTAGTGGTGGTGGTGGTTTGCCGTGGGTGGCGGCGCAAGGGGTGTTTTTAGGCAAAAAATGTCCAAAACGAAAATGGAGTTGGAAGTGCTTCACCGGTGACGGATCGGAGGTGGGGTTGGGTCCAATGGGTTGCTAGGAGGTCGAGGATGATGTGGTGAAGAGATGCTGGCCGGAGGTGGCGCGACGGCGGCGTAGTGGTGCAAGGAAGGTCGCGGCTTCAAGGGGTTCGTGGTGGCTAACGGCGGCACAAGGGAGGCTGAAATTGGAGGGGTGAGGTCGCCGGCCGGTGGGGAGCACGATGGGGTGGGCGGTGTCGCGCATGGCGGCACGACGGCGGCGGGCTGGGTGAAGAACGGGTGCAAGGCGAGAGAGAAATAGAGAGAGAGAGAGAGAGAGAGAGAGAGAGAGAAAATGTCAAGCGGGAGAGAAGAAAACTGGGAGAAAAAGAAAAGAAAGAAAAGAAAAGGAGAAAAAGAAAAATAAAGGGAAAGAAATGAGGTCCAGTCCTCACATCTTGGGTCACAGAAAATGATCCAATGAAAAAGATTTTAAAACCGCAAGTCAATTAAAATAATTTAAACGTAATGATACAATGCAAATAAAATAATTAAATCCAACACTCAATTAATTTAAAAGAAGAACAATTTAAATGCATAACAGCTATGAATATTAAGGAAACATCGCAAATTAATTTTTTCACATTTTAAAGATCATAAAATAAAACATTTAAAAATAACCAATATATTTAAAACAAGAGAATAAATTTTTGAATTATTAAAAATAATCCTTCAGTGAAAATACACTAAAATACGGGGTGTTACACTTGCCAATGCTTAAACCTGATAGCTTCATTGTAGGACTGGGGTTCAGGAAGTAATGAAAGTGAAACAGAAAACGACTGGTGCGAGGGAGAGAGATTTTTGTAAGTTATGTAATCATGAAGGGGATGGATTGTGGATGAGGGAAGGAAGGGTTGAGATGCTACAATCTGGCAATGATATTGATGAAGATAAGCAAGTTGGTTCCTATTTCTATTGGAGCTTCAAAGAGGGAAAGGGTCAGGATGAGGTGAGGGGGCGGGTGAAGGAAGTGTGGGAGCAGTAGGTGAGGGAAGGGTGGAGGGGTCAGCTGGTGAAGAAGGTTCTTCACTAGTGTGTGATTGAGTGAGAGTTTGAGAAGTTTGGGGAAAGGAGAAGATGTCATTTGGTGGTGCAGGAGGAAGGACCAGGTTATTTGGGAAGGAGGACAGGTCATTGTCTGAAGGGGAAAATGGATTCATGAAAAATGACATTTCATGAGGTGAAGGTAGAGTGAGATTCAAAGTCATACAGCTTATAACCTTTGACATTAGTAGGATATCCTAAGAAAATGTAAGGTTTAGCTCTATGTTCAAATTTGGTTCTGTTGTGTTTGAGAGTGCTAGCACAAGATAGACAGCCAAAGACCCTAAGGTGAGAATATGAAGGTGGTGATGAGAAAAGCATCTCATATGGGGATTTATTGGAGAGGAGAGGTGTGGGGATTCTGTTAATGATATAGGCTGCTGTTAAGATAGCATCTCCCCAAAATTGGATTGGCAATGATGCTTGAAAGAGAAGGGCTCGGGCAACATTCAAGAGATGTTGGTGTTTTCTCTCAACAACACCATTTTGTCTTGTCAGTTTTGATTTTCTTAATGTTTTTGTTGAATTGGGTTTGTATGAGATGGAAGAAAAATTGCAAGAAAGATCTTGTGCCTAATTTTACTCTCATTAGGAAAACCCAAGTAACTCTAGACTAATCATCCACAATGGTTAAAAAATAATGAAATCCTTGAAGGGAAGCATGGGAGTATGGACCCCATATATCACAATGGATTAAATCAAAAGGAAATGAACTACTTGAAATACTTGAAGGGAATGAAAATTGTTTCTGTTTAGCCAAATGAAAAACTGTACAATGAGATTTATCTTTGGACTTTACATTAAGTACATTAGAATGAAATGAATTCATTCTTTGAGAGGATAAAAGTCCTAATCTGCAGTGCCATAAGTCAAAATCTTGATATACAGTAGCTTGGTTGACTCGAGTTAAACTAGATGGGCTTGAAGATGGAATATTGGTGTTGTCTGGTGGTGAAGACAACAGGTAATAGAGAGTAGTATGGACTTTAGCAAGTCCAATCGTCATCCATGAAGAGAGGACATGAATGAAAAAAAGATTATTTAAGAAAAATAGACAAGTGTCTGGCCTTTGAGTAAGTTTACTGACTGAGATGAGATTGAAAGCAAATGAGGGAACACATAGGACATCAGTAAGAAGGAGAGAGTCTGAAAGTTTAATAGTGCCTATGTGTGTGACTTGAGCTTTTGTACCATTTGGAAGTTGTACAAAGGCTTGAATGCAGCAGGAAGAATTAGTAAAAAATGAGGTGGAGCACACCATGTGATCAGTGGCTCTTGTGTCCATGATCCATGGTGTGTTATGAAAGGTATCATGCTGATCTTGTGAAAGAGCAGTGAATTTATCATAACTTGTGACATTGAAAAGAGAGAGGTTATGAGAGATGCTAGGACTGGAAAAATAGTGATGATTACTTGCTAGATTGGAGTTGGAGTGAGATGTTGTTGAACGGGCAGGTTCTGAGATAATTGGTGAGCGATGCACAGGTGGTGGCAGGAGTGGTTTATTGTGTCCTGAGGTCAGCTGAGGGAATTAGCATTGACAAGAGCCACGAGATGTTGTGCTTGTGCTTGAGAGAGGTTTAACTGAGAAGTACTTGGTGCAGGAGATGCATGGCCTACAGCAACAGTTTGATCCACAATGGAACCATCAAGAGCAACCTAGTTTGCAAAGTAAGCAACAGGTTTTCCAAAACCATTTCCAAACATAGATTCGGTGAATTTGAAAGTGGGTGGAAACCCTATTAGTTTGTAGCATTTCTCCTTTGTGTGTCCCATCTTCCCACAATGTCAACAAACGAAATCTGTTTTCTCCTTTTTCTTCGAGAAATTTTGATAAGCGAGCAAGGCAGATGGTTCTGTGGTAGGAACAACTATGTTTCTTGCTTGCTTTTGCCTCTCTTCTTGTAAAATAAGTGAGAAGGTCTTATCTAGAGAAGGCAAGGGGCTCAACAAGATAATTTTCCCTCTAACAGCATCATAGCTATCATTTAAACCCATTAAAAATTTGAAAACATAGTCCCTTTCCTGAACTTCACCAATATTCTTTAAAGCATCACATGTACATAAATCACAAGAGCAACATGGAAGTGGTCTATAACTATGCAGTTCTTTCCAAATGGCATTAAGTTGGGTGAAGTAGTCACTTACAGAAAGATGCCCTTGAACTATGCCATTGAGTTTGTGTTGAAGGTGATATATGCTAGCTTCATTAGGCTGTGCAAAATGCTCTTTGAGTTTATCCCATACCTGTTTAGCTGAAGTCATGAAGAACACATTAGAGGCTATGTCCTTGGAAACTGAATTTAAAATCCAAGCAAGCAGGATGTTGTTGCATCGTAACCAAGATACATAAGAAGGATCTGCAAGGTCAGGAGTGGAGATGGTGCCATCCAAGAAACCTGACTTATTCTTGATTGAAATGAAGAGAAGGAAAGATCTGCTCCAAAAAATGTAGTTGGGGCCAATCAAGGGTAGTGAAATAATGACAGTGCGTAACACCCCGCATTTTAGTGTATTTTTACTAAAGGATTATTTTTATTTATTTAAATTTTATTCTAGTATTTTAAAATTGGTTTGATTTTTAATGAGTTTATTTCTATGATTTTAATTGGTGAAAATTAATTTTTATGTGCTTTCTTAATATTTATTTATTATTGTGCATTTAAATTGTTTTTCATATTTAATTAATTA
>QEOW01001613.1:19229-75584 GCA_003123825.1 Juglans hindsii | reverse complement strand
GAGTTTTTGGGGAGTTGATCGAAGTGTGCAATTGAAGTGGGTTACTCAATGAATCATGGTTGGGAATAGTTATTGTGATTATCTTCAGGAATTAATTGTGACTTGAGGTTACCTAGGAATTTAAATTTTTGAGGCTATACATTCTTTTGGAGTTTGAGCATCTAGTTGGTTGAATGAAGGACATTGTTATTTAACTTGAAGAGAGATTGATGGGATGTCATGTATGGTGTATGAAACTATCTTCGAAGTTGAAGCTTAGGCATCAACAGTGGATAATATGATCAAGTATGTGGGTTAATAAAGCATTAGGATCCTTGGGTGTTGTGCAATGGCTTTTGGTGGATTGATTATTTGAGCAGTATGGCTTGCCTTGAGGTTTAATAGTGATGTACTATTGAAGGAACTAATTGTGTTAATACTAGCTTATAGGAGTAGAAGTAGCTGGGCGAGCTACTAAGGAAGTTTTGTTAATGTTTTGATGAAGTCAATGGTGGTTCATTGTGAGTTTAGTCACCGTTAGATTAGATGATGTTTAGAATGTAGATGGTGAGCTTTCGGGTTTAGGTTGTTAGGTAGAAGTCTCTAGGCACTCTTTTTGATTCGCTAGGTTGGAATTGAGTCTTTTAAAGTATGTTTCTTATCTTAGAGGAGATGAGTGTATTTTGGGTTGAGGTTGTTTATTTTCAATTTGGGATGCTGAGGTTGTTTGATATTGGGTTTCTGTCTTTGATCATGGTTGTATTTTATAGAATTTGATTTTGATCAAGGCAGCAGAAGTTAATTGAGGAATTTGAGTTATAACTCGTGGTTTTGGGAGAGAGAGTGTTTTTCTACCAAATTGTGATAAGGGTTTTGGTTAGTAGGAATGGAGCCACCTTGTACTCTTGGTGTTAGTTTCATGAGGACGTAAGTTTTATGCATGTGGCGAATATCAGAGTGCGCAGCAGAAGCGTGGTATTTTTGTTGTAGTCAGGAGTTCAAATTGTGCTGATTTGAAGAATTAGTGGTGACTTGAATTTTGAGAAGATACTTGTAATTAGAGATTAATCATTTGGTTGTGCAATTTGTTATTGATGGTTAACATTGGAAGTGGCTATTAGGTTTCCAATAGTAGAATTCCATGAAGGTTTAGAAGTTGGAGCATAGGAATTGATTGAGGTTGGCACATATTATTGTATGGATCTATTGATCATTGGAATTTATTGGATGTTGTATTAAGGTTCTCGAGGAAATGAGATTTTTGGATAGCAGTCACTCTAGGAATATTGGTCGTGATGTGTCATTGGGGGACTAAAACGAGTATATTGGATATTGCCATGTTCATTGAGAAATGTACCACGTGCCATCTAGTTAAGGTTGAGCATCAAGGTAGACTTCAACCTCTCCCTATTCCAGAGTGGAAGTGTGATGATATTTCTATGGATTTTGTGGTAGGGTTGCCGAGGAATCCTAGTGGGAAGAACTCAATTTGGGTGATTGTGGATCGGCTGACCAAGAGTGCCCATTTCTTGCCTGTTAATAATACTGACTTGTTGGGTAAGTTGACTCGGTTATATGTCAAGGAGATAATTCAAGGAATGAAGGATCAAGTTCAGTTTATAAGGACTAAAATGGCGGAAGCGCAAAATCGCCAGAAGAGTTATGCAGATACAAGAAGAAGAGACTTATTCTTTGAAGTAGGTGATTGAGTTTATCTTAAAGTCTCTCCTATGAAAGGCGTTAAGCGCTTTGGTAAGAAAGGAAAGCTTAGTCCAAGATATGTTGGCCATTTTCAGATCGTAGAGAAGGTTGGGCTTGTTGCTTATAGAGTGGCCTTGCCGAACTATTTTGGTGGTATATTCTTAGTCTGCTCTTAGTTGAATCTTATTCCTGTCTTAGTCTTAATGTTGACCTTGCCAATTTCGAGGACGAAATTTTATTTAAGGGGGGGAGGATGTAACACCCCGCATTTTAGTGTATTTTTACTAAAGGATTATTTTTATTTATTTAAATTTTATTCTCGTATTTTAAAATTGGTTGGATTTTTAATGAGTTTATTTCTATGATTTTAATTGGTGAAAATTAATTTTTATGTGCTTTCTTAATATTTATTTATTGTTGTGCATTTAAATTGTTTTTCATATTTAATTAATTACTGTGGGATTTAATTATTTCAATTTGAATTTACCATTACGTTTAAATTATTTTATTTAACTTGTGGTTTTAAAATCGTTTCCGTTGGATCATTTTTGTGACCCAAGTTATGAGGATTGGACCTCATTTCTTTTCCCTCCATTTTTCTTCCTCTCCTTTTCTTTTCTTTTCTTTCTTTTCTTTTTTTCTTCTTCCTTATTTCTCCTCCCCCGTGCGCACGATCTCTCTCTCCTTCTCTCTCTCCCCGCGTCCGTTACTTCCCCACCAGCAGCGCCGCCGTGCATCGGCGGTGGTCGACACCGCCCAGCCCACTAGATTCCCCAGCCGCCGGCGACCTCACCCCACCAATATCACCTCCGTTCGTGCCGCCGTTAGCCCCCACGAAGCCCACGAAACCCACGAAGCCGCGGCACACTTTCCGCCGTTGCGCCGCCGTCGCACCGCCATTGGCCACCATCTTCCTACCACTTCATCCCCGGCCTCTTGGCAACCCATTGGACCCAACCCCAGCTCCGATCCGTCACCGGTGAAGCCCCACCAAGCCCATTTCCGATTTGTGCATTTTTGGCCTAAAACCACCCCTTGCGCCGCCACCCACGGCAAACCACCACCACCACTAGCTTCACCGACCTCCCTAGGCCCTACCCTATCAATCTTGGGTCTTCGTTTGTCCTCGTTGAAAAGTGGGTATCTGTGACCCACGGCCACAGTGTATTTTACACTGTGGTGTTGCTCAGACATCACCACTTGCAGCTTCGTGATCCTCCGGAAATTATTATATTGCACTGTAAGTATTTCTCCAAAGAACTTTCGTAATTTAAATGTATTTTTGCACTAATCCATTTTACTGTATTTTTTTGGCATGCCGGACTGAGTCCGAGGAGTTCGGGGGTCGGATGGATTTGTGATTGGAGTTGTTTGGTTTATTTGGTTTGGTTATTGATGAGTTGTTTTGATTGGATTTGTTGGGATTGGTTATTGATGGACGTTGGATTGGTGTTGGTACATGTGCATTTCATTATTTCATGCATGATCATGTTTGTAAAGAAAACTGGGTTTTCGTGTATTGCATTCATGTTCATGTGTTTATGAAAACTGGGTTTTCATGTGAGAATGGATTTTTGGGTGCGTGTGTATCACGACCCCAAGCCGAGATGGGGTATTAACTCGGTGGAGCTCCTCTGGTTACTCGGGAGCGGAATATACTGAGTAACGTCCCCTGGATTGTCGCCGGGCGACAATGGGATCGGACGAGATGGTCTCGTGCCGACTCCGTGGTCCTTCTGCTGGCGGGGACTAGAGGATGTCTGGCCACGTACGCGCTGGGCGCGGAACTGGGCATCGCTCGTTGCGTAGTGTGGGTGCTTGGCCATGTACGCGCTGGGCGCGGAACTGAGCACCGCTACGAAGCCAGGACGTGCGGATGGTCCATAGGGGAGGCCATGGTGCATATGGAAATAATGCATGGTGCATTTGGAATTAATGCACTATTTTCTGGGAAAATAGTGCGAGTTGGTTTTTGGGTAAATCATTTTCTGGGAAAATGTTTTACGGATATTTTGGGCCAAAATGGGATTTTGGCGTGTGTTGGAAAATTATCATTTTCGGGAAAAATGATGTCTTGTGGAAAAATGCATATTCATCATGTGCATGCATGTTAGTTGCATTTAATGCATTTTATATTACGTTGTTATTTGGGGTCATACTTACCTGCGATACCATTTTGTGGTAACGCAGATTTTGATGCAGATGAGGAGGAGGAGGGCGAGCCTGAGGAGACGGCTCCGCCTGAGGAGTGATCTGGGATCACTCGTTTGTTTATTTCAAAACTATTGTAAAATTATTTTATGGATGACTGTATAACTGCTATTTAAATTTTTATTGATGTTTGTTTGTAAATAAATTCTGGTACTTAGTTGACTATCCGTTGCGTTATTTTATTTGTACACTGTTGCATGTACACACACTGACACTTCGTTGGGATGTGTGACCGTGTTGTCACCATCCTGGCGTCTCGATCCCCGTGTATTTATATAAGGGGGATTTGGGGCGCCACACAGTGTTTGCATTGTCACTGTGACGCAAGAAAAAAGGGCTATTGGATCTTATGTAGGAGAAGAAGAAGAAGAAGATGAGGAGGCCATAGGTTTAATGAAAGATGATTAGAATTTGAGAAGGTATTGCAGGAAATTACTCCTCTAATACCATGTTAGAAACGGTTAAGAACAGAAAGTGAAAATGAGAAGAAACTAATGAGAAACTAATTCTCATTGATCCTTTCGATTATACAAAGGTCATATATATACATTACAAAATGCAGAAAAGTAAAAAGCTACTGAAAAACTAACTTTTAATTATCTACACAATTACAAGCATCAATTCAGAACTTTTATGGACAGTATGGTACAGGCAGCTTTATGCATCATGTCTCTCATACTTCTTTGTGTGCTGCCATGCATTTCCATAGCTGAGGTTCTTCTTTTCTGTGCCATCACTTGTCTCCTTTTTGCTGTCGTTGCTATCTTTTTCCTTCCATGTATTGCAACATGCTTTATCAGCTTTATGCATCTCTTGAGTGCTGCAATGTATTTTAGGTATGCTTTGGCTACTGTCCTTGTGTAGAACTAGATTGCATTTTATTTTGTTACATTGTATTCTATAAGAAGATATTCATTTTCTACTACAAAGTGATGCACGGGAAAATTTTGAGTTCTATTTACTAAGCTAATGTTTTTACAGATGTTTGAATTCTCATGTCCTTTACACCCCCTCCCCCTCTTTCAGTGATTGGATCATGCGAGGAGAAGATTTTACATGCGATATCTCTATTTTTAGTGGCTAGATTTTGATTATGGGTGCTTCAACAGACAAGGAGATTGATAAATAAATTGTAATTAATTTGATCATGTCGATGTTTTATATATCATTTTGTGTACTTGAAATAAGAATTTATTGGATGTAATGGTGTTGAAATAAGAATTTTGGTGCTACTGTGTGTTGATGGCTGAATGCAGATGGGTTACTGGAAGTATCAAATCAATTAGTAAGATGTTTGGGTTTGTGCAAAAGCATGATGCGATGATGGCTATCACACTCATATTGGACAACTTCAAATGGTGCATTTTAAATGGCTTATTGGTTGATAACAAAAGCTTTACACAGGTTTTCAATGTTAATTGGTATGTTTTTTTTAAAGTTAATTAGTTTCGTAAAAAAGAGTATATAACTTATAATGAGTTATTTCATTTTATATTTAAGAATAAATAAATACGGAAGATTGTAATTATTTCTGCGCGTCAGTTAATACCAAATTACCAATAACTGACATATGAAATCCTATTTTGAGCATGGATTATCTTTCATACACTTGGGTATATGAAATTCTCATAGTTAAATGACAAAATCCAAATAGTCGAGGGCTTTGGAATTTTTCCTATTAAGATGAGTTTAATGGGACAGGTCAGAGAATTGCGAGCTGATGATAGTGTGATTTGGATAGTGAGATTAGATGATATGGTTTCAGATGAAAGTTGAAAGTTGAAAGTTGAATAAAATATTCTTAAATATTATTTTTTTTAATATTATTATTGTTTTGAAATTTTAAAAAGTCGAATTGAAATTTAGAAAAGTTGAATTATTTATTATATTTTATGTGAAAATTTAAAAAAATTATAATAATAAGATGAAATGAAATGAGATGGGATGGTTTCTCAATTCAAACGGTCCTAATTTGTGAGATATGAGAGCAAAAATCCAAGTCTCGATCCATCATTGCTTCGTAACTTCCGGACAATAGGGTCACCGACATGTGGAAACATGTTTCACTTTTCAGCTAGCAAGACCGATCGAATAGCTCGACTTTAGGTTGCCGTGCACCAATTAAGGGGGTAGAAAATGTTGTCACACAAACCCGGCCAAGCGGGGTCAAGGATGACCTTTATAATTGGCAAAGTTGTTTGTAAATATTTTGGAACAAAGTTACGGAAATTAAAGATTTGTTGCTCAAATATTTTCTATAATTTGAATGGAGATAGATATATATAGTATATGGACCCACATAGTATATAATGCTGAAACTCATATTACTCATGGTATATAATGCTACATATATTCAAAATCATGTTGTAGTCATGACAGCTTGAGTGTAGTCCTTAATTAGATGTATTGTTGATCACATGCCAGTGGCCGGGTTTGTGTGACAGCCTAGAGGAGTAATATACAAGGCATTAACTTCGTCATATCCATTAATTTTGTCAAATTCATCAGACTACTTACTTNTGTTTGTAAATATTTTGGAACAAAGTTACGGAAATTAAAGATTTGTTGCTCAAATATTTTCTATAATTTGAATGGAGATAGATATATATAGTATATGGACCCACATGGTATATAATGCTGAAACTCATATTACTCATGGTATATAATGCTACATATATTCAAAATCATGTTGTAGTCATGACAGCTTGAGTGTAGTCCTTAATTAGATGTATTGTTGATCACATGCCAGTGGCCGGGTTTGTGTGACAGCCTAGAGGAGTAATATACAAGGCATTAACTTCGTCATATCCATTGATTTTGTCAAATTCATCAGACTACTTACTCCAATATCCTTGATTTTTAGACCCTCTGGTCAATCCATTTTGTCAAAGTCATGATTGATTTTCATTGGAATATCTACGTTTTCTACCCCTTAATTGGTGCACGGCAACCTAAAGTCGAGCTGCTCTGTCTGTCTTGCTAGCTGAAAACGTGTTTCCACATAACGCAGTGATGGATGGATCTATATTTTTTGAAAAGAAGTGCGGATATTTATGCACTCTATATTGAAAATATCATTTCCCATTCTTAAAGCCCCTCCACATTCTCGAGTCATTATTCAAGTTAAAAGACCTATCTTGGTTAGATGGCTCACAACCCCCTCTTGGTACTCTGAATTAATTAAATATTGATACACCTCCAAAGGTAATCTCAGTTCAACATGTTGTAGGATGATATTCTGCAATTCGAATCTTGTTTTCTTTCTTTTAGCATTAAACATTTCCTTTTATCTCTTGCGTTGTCGGAGTAAACAAAGCAAAAAGAAAATAAGAATTAATCCTTTAATATACAATAAATCATTGTAGCACGGTGCACGTTAATATAAGCGGCGATAATCATGTATACTGGAAAAATAAATCAATTTTTCAGGCAAACTATATACAAAACAATGTGAAAACGGTTGGAAAGAGATTATTTCAAGTTCTTAATTGAATTTAAGGACAAATATTTTACACTAATTCCTTATTTGTGTCCACCGTGCACGAGAAGAAAAAGATAAAAGCTGATGAACAAATAAACTTTAAATCCATGCATTGTAATAATGTTCCGAATGCAACCTGCAATTTCTTTAAATACTGATGCAAAAATCCCAGTACCTCATTCCACGTAGACTACTCATGATGGCCGACCAAACTACTTGTTTCCTCATCCTCTGTTTTCTACCACTGCTTCTCATGTATTAGTTGATAACAAAAAGATAATTGGTTAGTGGAATATTTAATTTTCCCTTGAATTTGTCATTAAAAAGTCATTTGGGATAAGCCATAAGTAGCAATTGTTTTAATCGCAATGTCGAGTGTACCTACGAAAATTCTTTTAATGTATTAATGTAACCTTAGTCTAGTTTTGGTCGACTATATATGTTGATATCATGACCATGGATTAGTATATATGCAATCTCGATTAAATAAAATAGTTGATACTTTTTTTAACGAAGCAAAAACGATTTGGTGTATGGAAGTTGGGATTTTTTTTTTCTTTTTGAGATATTGGAATTAATTTTAAGCAAATAAAACTAAATGATTTTTTCGTGAGAAGATCAAAATATTTCAATGGTTAGAATATTAACAAGGATTCTCAAAATATTCTTCTAGTTAGTGCGACAAGTAAAACAAATAATTGTGATTACATAAAAACTGAACCCACTAGAGTGCATGTGGCTCCGATCCAGTACCACTACAATCAACTCAAGGGTGGCTCAACCAATTATAAATGTTGCATGCCTTATAATCGACCTACATGGTATATATTCCAAGTCTTGATTATTCTCTTACAACTAATTATTAGTTGTAAAATCATTTTGTAATAGATTTATTGTGACTGCAGGTGCAATACCAAGTGAAATTGGTAATTTGCAGAACCTGGAGATTTTCAATTTGGGAATTAACAATTTTGTTGGCACAATTCCACTGGATATATTCAATATCTCAATATTACAATACTTCGGCCTAGTAGGAAATCACCTCTCAGGCACTCTTCCATCAGATATGGGCCACTTCCTTACAAATCTCAGAGGAATTTTTCTTGGGAAAAATGAACTTAGTGGAATGATTCCAACCTCTATTTCCAATGCTTCATAGCTGATTTTTGTCGACTTGTTAAGTAACTCATTCTCGGGCTTGATTCCAAAAACACTTGGTAATTTAAGGTTCCTCCAGTGGCTCAACCTTGGATTCAATAATTTGACCATTGAATCTTTAGAATTGAGTATTTTCTCGTATTTTTCGAACAACGCATATATCAAAATTTTGGTTTTGGGTATGAATCCACTAAATGTAGTCCTTCCTAATTCCATAGGAAACATCTCGACCTTTCTTGAACTACATGATCTCACTGGTTGCAATATTAAGGACAATATTCCCATTGATATTGGCAATTTAAGTAGATTGACATATATGTACCTGGGCAACAATGATTTGGCTGGACCTATTCCTACTACAATAGGAAGATTAAGCATGCTTGAACGTTTGTTCCTTTCTGGTAATAGACTAAAAGGTCCAATCTCGTCCGATATATGTTACTTAGGGAGATTGGGAAGTTTAGTCGATTTAGCAGGCAACAAGCTTTCCAAACAAATTTCTGAAAGCATAAATAATATGACTTCATTAAGATTTCTTTGGTTAGCTTACAACCAATCAACTTCAAGTATTCCTTCAAGCTTGTGGAGGTTGATAGATCTCTTGGTGGTTGACTTGTCATCCAATTTCCTAAGTGGGTCTCTTTCATTAGATATTGGAAATATGAAGGCCCTAACAGTATTGAATTTATCAAGAAATCAACTATCAGGTCATATTCCAGAAACAATTGATGGGCTCATATTTCTTGTAAATCTCTCTTTGGCAGTCAATCAATTAGAGGGCTCCATTCCTATATCTTTTGGTGGATTAGTAAGCTTGGAGGTATTAGACCTTGTTGGTAACAACTTATTTGGAGAGATACCCAAGTCCTTAGAAGTGCTACGGTACCTCAGATATCTAAATGTCTCCTACAATAAACTACGAGGAGAAATTCCAACACAAGGACTATTTGTTAACTTCCCAGTTGAATCATTCATGTCAAATGATGCGCTTTGTGATGTGATTAGACTGAATGTTCCTCCATGCAAATAAGCTTCTCTTGGGTCAAAAAAGGTAATGGGGGTGCGTATACTAAAATATGTACTGTCCACATTGGGGTTAACGATACTTGTAGCATCCGTTGTACTAGTCTCAAGAAAACTCCATGGGAAGAAGAATTCTAAACTTTCCAACAACAAAGACTCAATGCCTTTATCAACATGGAGAAGAATTTCTCACCAACAACTTTTACAAGCAGCAAAAGGGTTCAGTGCAAACAACTTACTTGGAGAAGGGAGTTTCGGCTCAGTTTATAAAGGGACACTCTTAGATGGTACATATGTTGCAATAAAAGTTCTAAACTTGGAACTAGCAGGTGCATTCAAAATTTTTGACATAGAATGCGAGATATTACGACACATTCGTCATCGAAATCTTGTCAAAATCATTAGCGTTTGTACTAACATTGACTTCAAAGCACTTGTTTTGGAATACATGCCTAAAGGGAACCTAGAGATGTGATTGTATTCTAACACCCATTGCATAAATATGGTACAGAGATATGCTACAGAGGCTTAATATAATGATTGATGTGGCAGTGGCACTTGAATACCTTCATCTTGGTTATTCAACACCTATTGTTCACTGTGATTTGAAGCCGAGCATTGTCTTATTAGATGAAGATATGGTTGGACATGTTGCTAATTTTGGCATCGCCAAACTCCTAAGTGATGGAATTTCTCTCACGCAAACAATGTCCATGGCTACAATTGTGTATATGGGACCAAGTAATGTCAAGTGCTATTTTTATCATTCTAGTCTTGCATAGATGCATAAATGTTCTGCTTTGGTAACATATATAAGGACCTTTGCGCTTAATTTATTTGGATTATCATCAAGGCCGGTTCAATGGCCCCACCCTGTGCAAGGCCTCCAAAAGTAAAAATGAGGGGTTTTATTTATTTATTTTAAAGAAAATAAAAACCATTTCATTAAATAAAATTTTAAATAATTTATATATTTTTTGTGCAAGGCTCCATACTACAAAATTTAGTATTTAATACAATGAATTATTTATATATTTAAATAACTTTTTTAAGATCTTGATAAATTGAGGACTCATTTTAAGTTATCGTATTAAATACAAATTCAAAAGATTTTATTTAAAGAGTTTTAATAAAATCTCATTTTATAGAAAGTCTTGAAAATATTTTATATAATATTTTAAATTTTATTGTATTATAATTACAAATGATCTGAAGGAATTGTTTATGTGGCGCCCCCGACCCCCATGGGAGGAGACACGGGAATCGAGACGCCCGGATGATGACAACACGGTCACGCATCCCAACGATAGTACCAAGTGTGTGTATAAACAACAGTGTACAATAACAACGCAGCGGATAAATATAAATAAGTCTACTAAGTACCAGAATTTTAATACAAATATTCAAAACAAAGCATCTTTAAAAAGTTCTACAGTTATCCAAAATAAATATATTACAAGTCTCAAACCAAAACGAGTGATCCCAATCACTCATCGGGCGGAGCCGAATCCTCAGGCTCACCCTCATCCACCTCTGCATCAAAATTTCCATTACCAGAGAACGGTACCACAGGTAAGTATAAACCAAACAACCACAAGATAAAAACATATTGATGCCACCAACATGCATGCATATGATGAAGTATGCATCAAATCCAAAATATCATTTTCCCTGAAAATAGATATTTTCCAACACAAGCAAAATAGTAATCCGTCATTTTCCCAGAAAATGACCCAAATCAATAAAACCTCATTTTCCCAGAAAATGAATCACATAAAATCCTTTTATTCAACATACGCTATTTTCATAGAAAACAGCACATCAATCCATTAACCATATGCACCATGGTCTCCCTTAGGGACCATCCGCACGTCCTGGCTTCGTAGCGATGCTCAGTTCCGCGCCCAGCGCGTTCGTGGCCAAGCACCCACTACGCAACGAGCGATGCCCAGTTCCGCGCCCAGCGCGTTCGTGGCCAAGCACCCACTACGCAACGAGCGATGCCCAGTTCCGCGCCCAGCGCGTACGTGGCCAAGCATCCTCTAGCCACCGCCAGCAGAGGGGCCACAGAGTCGGCACGAGACCATCTCGTCTGATCCCATCGTCGCCCAGCGACAATCCAGGGGACGTCACTCAGTATATTCCGCTCCCGAGTGACCAGAGGAGCTCCACCGAGATAATACCCCATCTCGGCTTGGGGTCGTGATACACACGCACCCAAAAATCCTTTAACACATGAAAACCCAGTTTTCAATCAACACATGAACATGAATGCATTTACACGAAAACTCAGTTTCCTTTACAAACATGATCATGCGTGCACTATGCCATATACATGAACAACACCATAACCAACAACCAGCAACTCACAATGCAAACCAAACACACAACAACTCCGTCCACAATCCATCCGACCCCCGTACTCCTCGGATTCAGTCCAGCATATAACCAACCAGTTCACAACAATATGAGTTAGTGCAAAAATATATTTAAATCATGATAGTTCTTTGGAAAAATACTTACAGTGCTATATAATAATTTTCGGAGCATCACAGAGGTGCAAAAGGTGGCGGCTCAGCAACAAAACAGTGTAAAATACACTGTGGCCGTTGGTCTCAAAAGCCCACTTTTCAACGGGGACAAACCAAGACCCGAAATTGATAGGGTAGGGCTTATAGATATCGGTGAAGTCAATGGTGGTGGTGGTTTGCCGTAGATGACGGCGCAAAGGGTAGTTTTAGGCCAAAAATACCCAAATCGGAAATGGAGATAGATGAGCTTCACCGGTGGTAGATCGGAGCCAAGGATAGGTGCATTGGGTTGCTAAGAGATCGATGATGAAGTGATGAAGAAATGGTGGCCGGAGGTGGCGCGACGGCGGCGCGCGAACGAAGAGAACGCCGCGGCTTTGGACGGTTCGTGGAGGCTAACGGCGGCGCAATAGGAGCTGAGAATGTAGGGAGGTGGTCGCCGGCCGGTAGGAAAGATGATGGGCTGGACGGTGTGGGCCACGGAGGCTCGGCGGCGGTGGTCTGGGTGAGCGACGGAATGCACGGGGAGAGAGAGGGAAGACGTCGCCCGGGAAGGGGAATAGCAGAGGAAGAAAAGAAAGAAAGGAAAGAAAAAGAGAAAGAGAAAAAGAAAAGTGGGGAAAAGAAATGAGATCCAATCCTTACATCTTGGGTCACAAAAATGATCCAACGGAAACGATTTTAAAACAGCAAATTAAATAAAATAATTTAAACGTAATGATAAAATGAAAATAAAATAATTAAATCCAACAATCAATTAATTTAAAATAAAGAACAATTTAAATGCATAACAAATAATTAATATTAAGAAAACATATCAAATTTAATTTTCACAATTTAAAGATTATAAAATAAACCATTTAAAATATCTGATAATTTTAAAACAAGAGAATAAATTTTTGAATTAATAAAAATAATCATTCATTAAAAATACACTAAAATACGGGGTGTTACATCCTCCCCCCCTTAAAAAAAAATTTCACCCTCGAAATTAGCAAGATCAAATATTAAAGCTAAGACAGGAGTAAGATTCGACTAAGAGGAAACTTAAGAAACATACCGCCAGGGTCAATCAAACAAATACGAATATAACTCCCTCATGTCAGCTTCTCTCTCCCAAGAGAAATCTTGAGCCAACTGATCGCCCCATGACACTTTCACCAAAGGTATTGTCTTAGACCTTAACCTTTGCTCTTTCCAATCCACAATCTGCGTCGGGGCAACTTCATAAGTAAGGTTAGGCTGATGTTGAATGCATTCAGGGTCAACTAAACGTGGCTCTTGTTGTCCAAAACTCTTCTTCAATGAAGACACATGGAACACATCATGAACATCTCCAAAATAGTCCGGCAAGGCAACTCTATAAGCAACAAGCCCAACTTTCTCGACAATTTGAAATGGGCCAACATACTTCGGACTAAGCTTTCCTTTCTTACCAAAGCACTTAACGCCTTTCATAGGAGAGACTTTAAGATAAACCCAATCTCATACCTCAAAGGATAAGTCTCCTCCTTGTATCTGCATAACTCTTCTGAAGACTTTGAGCTTCCGCCATTTTAGTCCTTATAAACTGAACTGGATCTTTCATTTCTTGAATTATCTCAGGCCCAATTAATTTACTCTCGCCAACTTCATCCCAACACAAAGGTGATCTACACTTCATTCCATACAAAGCTTCATACGGGGGCCATCTGAATGGAGGAATGAAAACTGTTATTATAAGCAAACTCAATTAGCAGCAAATGATTCTCCCAACTCCCCTTAAATTCCATGACACAAGCCCGCAACATATCCTCGGGAGTTTGAATAGTGCACTCTGATTGACCGTCTGTTTGAGGATGATATGTTGTACTAAACTTTAACTTAGTGCCTAAAGCTGCCTGCAAACTCTTCCAAAAATGGGACGTGAACCGCGGGTCCCGATCTGACACAATACTCTTGGGTACTCCGTGCAAACGCACAATCTCTTTGACATACAACCGAGTCAACTTACCCAAAGAGTCGGTATTATTAATAGGCAAGAAATGGGCACTCTTGGTCAACTGATCAACAATCACCCAAACTGAATTCTTTCCACTAGGAGTCTTCGGCAAACCCACAACAAAATCCATAGAAATATCATCACATTTCCACTTAGGAATAGGGAGAGGTTGAAGTCTACCAGCAGGTCTTTGATGCTCAGCCTTAACTTGACGACAAGTGTCACATTTCTCAATAAACATAGCAATATCCACCTTCATTCATTCCCACAAGAAATTCCTCTTTAAATCTCGATACATCTTTGTGCTTCCTGGATGAACTGAATAAGGAGCCGCATGAGCTTCTGCCAAAATTTGCTCTTTAAATTCTGAATTTCGGGGAATCACCCTACGATCCCGAAACCGAAGAATACCTTCCTTATCCAAACTATAATGCAATGGTCCTTTAGACTTCCTGACTCTCTTCCTGATGGCTAACAACTTTGGATCCCTTCTTTGGAGAGTCTTCAATTCTTCAAAATCCACTACTCGGACATCCAAAACCGAAGATAACAATTCTTTTTGTTGTGAACTCTCAATAAGAAGTCTTCTCATCCCACAAAGGAGAGAGTCCAAATCTGATGATTCTGCTTCATCCACCTGTTGAGACTTCCTACTCAAAGCATCAACGACTAGGTTTGCCTTCCCTAGATGATGCTTGATCTCACATTGATAGTCGCTAATTAGCTCTAACCACCGTCTCTGCCGCATATTGAGATTCTTCTGAGTAAACAGATGCTTCAAGCTCTTGTGGTCAGTAAAAACTTCACAGACTTTGCCATACAGATAATGCCGCCAAATCGTAAGAGCAAAAACTATGGCCGCCAATTCCAAATCATGGGTGGGATAATTCCTCTCATGAATTTTCAACTGACGAGATGCATAAGCAACAACTCGTCCCTCTTGCATAAGAACGCATCCCAACCCGAATTTGGATGCATCACTAAAAATCACAAATGGTTTGTGTGGCTCCGGTAGTGCCAAAACAGGTGCCCTTGTCAATCTTCTCTTCAACTCTAGGAAACTTCTCTCACATTTGTCTAACCATACAAACTCAGTATTCTTCCTATTCAAAGCAGTGAGAGGTCCGGATAGTCGAGAAAATCCTTCCACAAATCTTCGATAATAACCAACAAGTCCCAAGAAACTCCGCATCTCACGTACTGTTGAAGGGCGAGGTCATGACAAAACAACTTCCACTTTACTAGGATCTACGGCCACTCCCTCTTAGGAAATCACATGTCCAAGAAACTTAACTTCTTCCAACCAAAATTCACACTTACTTAGCTTAGCATACAATTGATGCTCTCTTAACTTCCCAAGTGCCAGACGAAGGTGACAAGCATGCTCTTCCAGATCTCGAGAATAAATCAGAATGTCGTCAAGGAACACCACCACAAAAGAATCCAGAAAAGGACCAAACACCCGATTCATTAAATCCATAAAGGCAGCAGGAGCATTAGCTAACCCAAAGGACATCACTTTAAATTCATAATGCCCATACCTCGTCCTGAAAGCAGTCTTGGGCACGTCCTTATCCCTTATCCTCAACTGATAGTACTCTGATCTCAAGTCAATCTTCGAAAAGACAGCTGCTCCTTGAAGCTGGTCAAACAAATCGTCAATTCTAGGAAGAGGGTACTTGTTCTTAATAGTCACCTTGTTAAGTTCCCGATAGTCTATACACATTTTGAGAGTACCTTCCTTCTTCTTGACAAACAAGACAGGGCGCTCACCACGGCGAAGTACTAGGCTGAATAAATCCCTTATCAACTAGTTCTTGCAATTGAGTTTTCAGCTCTTTTAACTCAGCCGGCACCATACGGTAAGGAGCCTTATGCACAGGAGCCGCTCCAGGTTCCAAATCAATAACAAATTCCATATCTCGAACTGGAGGCAATCCGGGTAACTCATCCACGAACACATCAGGGAATTCTTCCACAACTAGAATATCCACTAAAGATTTCTTCTCTGATGGCGTAGACACCACTTGAACCAAAAAGGCATCTGCTCCACAAGCTATGTCTCTCTTTGGTTGAATCGCAGATATAACTGCTGGTCTTGCTTTCAACTTGCTTCCCAAGAATTCCAAATAGTCTCCATCCGAAAGTTGAAAGCCAATTACCCGACTTCTATAATTAATACTTGCAGAATATCGATACAACCAATCCATACCCAGAATTATATCAAATCCAAGCAAATTGAATACAATTAAATCTGCATCAAGTGTCCTTCCACCAAAATCCAAAGGACAGCCTAAAGCAACTTTGGAGCACCACACCATCTCACCATTTGGAAGAGTCACTACCAAGGATTGGGATAAAGGCTCTGTGACTAGATTACACATCCGTGCAAAAGTGGCGGACACAAAAGATTGAGACGCCCCAGAGTCAAACAAGGTACATGCATAAAAATCATATAGACGAACTCTACCTGAGGCAAACACATGCACCAAAAATTTAAAAAAAAAACAACCCACGCCAAACATCACATCAAAAAAATTAAACTAAATGCATACCAGTAATCTCCCCGGCATCGTGAGTCTCTGGAGCCTCGTAATCCACATCTCCAGGAGTCACAGCATAGACTCGAGCTTGCACCAGCTGTCTCTGGTTGTTCCTTCCACCTTGTCGACCTCCTCGTTGTGGCGCCCACGACCCCCATGTAAGGAGACACGGGAATCGAGACGCCGGGATGATGACAACAGCGTCACACATCCCAACGTTAGTGCCAAGTGTGTGTACATGCAACAGTGTACAAAAACAACGCAGCGGATAATTAATACAACTAAGTACCGGAATTGTTAATACAATTTAAACAGTCAGTAAAAATGTTTAAAAATTATACAGTCATCCAAAATAAATATTTTACAAGTCTCAAACCAAAACGAGTGATCCCAGATCACTCCTCGGGCGGAGCCGAATCCTCAGGCTCACCCTCAGCCTCATCTGCATCGAAATTTGCGTTATCACAAAATGGTACCGCAGGTAAGTATAAACCAAACAACTACGAGATAAAAATACATTAATGCGACCAACATGCATGCATATGATGAAATATGCATTATTCTCAAAAATATTATTTTCTCTGAAAATAGATATTTTCCAACACATGCCAAAATTCCATTTTGGCCCAAAAAGAATACTCCGTCATTTTCCCAGAAAATGACCCAAATCAAATAAACCTCATTTTCCCAGAAAATGAATCACATAAAATCCTTTTAATCAACACACGCTATTTTCCCAGAAAACAGCCCATTATTCCATTAACCAATGCACCATGATCTCCCCTAGGGATCATCCACACGTCCTGGCTTCGTAGTGATGCTCAGTTCCGCGCCCAGCGTGTTAGTGGCCAAGCACCCACTACGCAACAAACGATGCCCAGTTCCACGCCCAGCGCGTTCGTGGCCAAGCATCCTCTAGCCCCCGCAACCAGAGGGGCCACAGAGTCGGCACGAGACCATCTCGTCTGATCCCGTTGTCGCCCAGCGACAACCCAGGGGACGTCACTCAGTATATTCCGCTCCCGAGTGACCAGAGGAGCTCCACCGAGATAATACCCCATCTCGGCTTGGGGTCGTGATATACACGCACCCAAAATCCTTTAACACATGAACCTGAATGCATGCACACGAAATCCCAGTTTCCTTTACAAACATGATCATGCGTGCAATATGCCATGTACATGAACAACACCATACCAACAACCAACATTTCACAATACCAACCAAACACACAACTCCATCCACAATCCATCCGACCCCCGAACTCCTCGAACTTAGTCCGGCATGTCCAACCAGTTCACAATAATATGAGTTAGTGAAAAAGTATATTTAAATCACAATAGTTCTTTGGAAAAATACTTACAGTGCTATAATATAATTTCTGAAGGATCATGGAGCTGCAAAAGGTGGCGACACAGCAACGTAACAGTGTAAAATACACTGTGGCCGTGGGTCTCAAATACCCACAGACTTCAAATGTCCTTTCAAGATCCTCAATCCACCTTCTAGCCCGTAGTGGATCCTCTTCACCAGTAAAGGCAGGGGTCCTATGCGCTAGGAAGCGCTCATAGGTGCACCCAACTTGGACCGCTCTATTTAGATCTCCTTGCGGTGATCGAAAATTCTGTTGGAGGAACTCCATCAACCTATTCAATGCCCTCGCCATGACATAATTTCCATCACCCCTCGGTAATTCATCATCGGGCTCATTAGTTGGCCTTCTCGATCTCACCATCTTCCTGTCATAGAGCAATCTTTAACCCCCGCTTAAGTCTCCGGACAAAAATCCAACAGGACCCAAAAGCAACACCAAAAATAAAATAAAATAAAATAAAAGGTAAAATAAAATACTACAACATAAATCAAAATAGAAATAAACCCATAATATATCATATTTTAAAATAAATAATTTCAAATTACAACTTTAAAAACTTTCTGGTACCACACCTAAGGGACATGTGGTTTTACCTAGAGTCGAACTGCTCTGATACCACCTGTGGCGCCCCCGACCCCCATGGGAGGAGACATGGGACTCGAGATGCCCGAATGATGATAACACTGTCATGCATCCCAACAAGTGCCATGTGTGTGTACAAACAACAATGTACAATAACAATGCAGTGGATAAATATAAATAAGTTTACTAAGTACTAGAATTTTAATACAAATATTCAAAACAAAGCATCTTTAAAAGTTATACAGTCATCCAAAATAATTATATTACAAGTCTCAAACCAAAACGAGTGATCCCAACCACTCATCGGGCGGAGCCGAATCCTCAGGCTCACCCTCATCCTCCACTGCATCAAAATCTGCGTTACCAGAGAACGGTACCGCAGGTAAGTATAAACCAAACAACCACGAGATAAAAACATATTGATGCCACCAACATGCATGCATATGATGAAGTATGCATCAAATCCAAAATATCATTTTCCCATTTTGGCCCAAAAATAGTAATCCGTCATTTTCCCAGAAAATGACCCAAATCAATAAAACCTCATTTTTCCAGAAAATTAATCACATAAAATCATTTTATTCAACACACGCTATTTTCCCAGAAAACAGCACATCAATCCATTAACCATATGCACCATGGTCTCTCCTAGGGACCATCCGCACGTCCTGGCTTCGTAGCGATGCCCAGTTCCGTGCCCAGCGCGTTCGTGGCCAAGCACCCACTACGCAACGAGCGATGCCCAGTTCCGCGCCCAGCGCGTACGTGGCCAAGCATCCTCAAGCCCCCGCCAGCAGAGGGGCCATCGAGTCGGCACGAGACCATCTCGTCCGATCCCATCGTCGCCCAACGACAATCCAGGGGACGTCACTCAGTATATTCCGCTCCCGAGTGACCAGAGGAGCTCCACCGAGATAATACCCCATCTCGGCTTGGGGTCGTGATACACACGCACCCAAAAATCCTTTAACACATGAAAACCCAGTTTTCAATCAACACATGAACATGAATGCATTTACACGAAAATTTAGTTTCCTTTACAAAACATGATTATGTGTGCACTATGCCATGTACATGAACAACACCATAACCAACAACCAACAACTCACAATGCAAACCAAACACACAACAACTCCGTCCACAATCCATCCGACCACCGTACTCCTCGGATTCAGTCCGGCATATAACCAACCAGATCACAACAATATGAGTTAGTGTGAAAATATATTTAAATCACGATAGTTTTTTGGAAAAATACTTACAGTGCTATATAATAATCTTCGGAGGATCACGGAGGTACAAAAGGTGGCGGCTCAGCAACAAAACAGTGTAAAATACACTGTGGCCGTGGGTCCCAAAAACCCACTTTTCAACGGGGACAAACCAAGACCCGAAATTGATAGGGTAGGGCTTAGGGATGTTGGTGAAGCCAATGGTGGTGGTGGTTTGCCGTAGATGACGGCGTAAAGGGTGGTTTTAGGCCAAAAATACCCAAATCGAAAATGGAGATAGATGAGCTTCACCGGTGGTAGATCGGAGCCAAGGATAGGTGCATTGGGTTGCTAAGAGGTCGAGGATGAAGTGGTGAAGAAATGGTGGCCTGAGGTGGCGCGACGGCGGGGCGCGAACGAAGAGAACGTCGAGGCTTTGGATGGTTTGTGGAGGCTAACGGCGGCGCGATAGGAGCTGAGAATGGAGGGAGGTGGTCGTCGGCCCGTGAGGAAGACGATGGGCTGGGCGATGTGGGCCACGGCAGCGCGACGGCAGTGGGCTGGGTGAGCGACGGAATGCACGGGGAGAGAGAGGGAAGACGTCACGCGGGAAGGGGAAGAGCAGAGGAAGAAAAGAAAGAAAGGAAAGAAAAAGAGAAAGAGAAAAAGAAAAGTGGGAAAAAAAATGAGGTTCAATCCTCACATCTTGGGTCACAAAAATTATCCAACGGAAACATTTTAAAACAACAAATTAAATAAAATAATTTAAACATAATGATACAATGAAAATAAAATAATTAAATCCAACAATCAATTAATTTAAAATAAAGAACAATTTAAATGCATAACAATAATTAATATTAAGATCATAAAATAAACCATTTAAAATATCTGATAATTTTAAAATAAGAGAACAAATTTTTGAATTAATAAAAATAATCCTTCAATAAAAATACACTAAAATACGGGGTGTTACAGTTTCTACAAGAGGTGATGTGTATAGTTGTGGAATCTTATTGATGGAAACTTTCACAAGAAAGAAGCCCATTGATGATATGTTTACTGGTGAAATGAGCTTAAAGCATTTAGTAGCGGAATCATTTTCGCTTTCGATACTTGAAGTTATTGATGCCAATTTGCTAAGCAATGAAAATGACTATGCTGCTATGGAGACCTGCTTATCTGCAACTATGGGCTTGGCTTTGCATTGTTGTGCAAATTTTCCTGAACAGAGGATCGATATAAAAAATGTTTTAGTAAGACTTAACAAGATCAAATTAAAGTATCTACATGATCATGGAGGAAGGTAATTTCAGTATCAAGTTTCTTTATAGCTAGATTTTATCACCAATCTACAATTTAATCTACAATTGGTACGTTATTTATCTACCACACTTATTCAAACTTGTTCATGAACTATTTGGTTAATTATTATTTTCTTAGACGAATAAGATTGATTGAAAAAATATTATACATGAATTTATATAAATAATTACTTAATTATGTCATGGTTATATGAATTAAATTAGAAATATAATTTGTAAACTATATATAAAAGTTAATAAACTAGCAAATCTTTCGATGTGTATAGCGCGCAAACACACACAAAATATCTTAGCTCTATCCACAAACTTCAGCAAAATAACTTTGAATTAATATAAATAATATAGCTATTATAAATACATATCAATACAATGATTTATAATATTCATATTGACTCAAATCATGATATCCATCGTATCACCGTACTAACAACATGATTCTCTCTTATATTTTTAAATACTTGCAAATGCTTGGCATAAATTCTAATATAATGTAACACTCCGTATTTTAATGTATTTTTATTGAATGATTATTTTTATTAATTCAAAAATTTATTCTCTTGTTTTAAGATTATCGGATATTTTAAATGGTTTATTTTATGATCTTTAAATTGTGAAAATTAAATTCGGTAGGTTTCTTTAATATTTATTATTGTGATGCATTTAAATTATTCTTTATTTTAAATTAATTGATTGTTGGATTTAATTATTTTATTTTCATTGTATCATTACGTTTAAATTATTTTAATTGATTTGCTGTTTGAAAATCGTTTCCGTTGGATCATTTTTGTGACACAAGATGTGAGGATTGGACCTCATTTCTCTTCCCCACTTTTCTTTTTCTCTTTTTCTTTTCCCTTTCTTTTCTTTCTTCCCCTTTTCTTTTTCTTCCTCTGCATTTCTCCCGCACGCGACCTCTCCTCTCTCTCCCCGTGCGTTCCGTCGCTCGTCCAGCCCGCCGCCATGCGCCTCCGTCCGGCGACACCGCCCCTTCCGTTCACCTCCCCATCGGCCGGCGACCTCACCTCCCAAATCTCAGCTCCTCCATCGCCGCCGTTAGCCTCCACGCGCAACACCCAACCGTGACCTTCTATTCGTTCGCGCGCTGCCGTCGCGCCACCTCCGACCACCATTTCTTCACCACTTCATCTTCGACCTCTTAGCAACCCAATGGACCCAACCCCAGCTCCGATCAGTCACCGGTGAAGCACAACCAAACCCATCTCCGATTTCTGCATTTTTGGCCATAAACCACCATTTGCACCGTCATCCACGGCAAACCACTACCACCATTGGCTTCACCGACCTCTCTAAGCCCTACCCTATCAATTTCGGGTCTTGGTTTGTCTCCGTTGAAAAGTGAATTTTTGAGACCCACGGCCACAGTGTATTTTACACTGTTTTGTTGCTGAGCCGTCACCTTTTGCACCTCCGTGATCCTTCAAAAATTATAATATAGCACTGTAAGTATTTTTTCAAATAACTATCATGATTTAAATATATTTTTGCACTAACACATATTATTGTGATCTGGTTGGACATGCCGGACTTTGTCCGAGGAGTTCGGGGGTCGGATGGATTGTGGACGGAGTTGTTGTGTGTTTGGTTTGCATTGTGAGTTGTTGGTTGTTGGTTATGGAGTTGTTCATGTACATGGCATATTTGCACGCATGATCATGTTTGTAAAGGAAACTGAGTTTTCGTGTAAATGCATTCATGTTCATGTGTTGATTGAAAACTGGGTTTTCATGTGTTAAAGGATTTTTGGGTGCGTGTGTATCACGACCCCAAGCTAAGATGGGGTATTATCTCGATGGAGCTCCTCTGGTCACTCGGGAGCGGAATATACTGAGTGACATCGGACGAGATGGTCTCGTGCCAACTCTGTGGCCCCTCTACTGGTGGGGGCTAGAGGATGCTTGGCCACGAACGCGCTGGGCGCGGAACTGGACATCACTCGTTGCGTAGTGGGTGCTTGGCCACGAACGTGCTGGGCACGGAACTGAGCATCACTACGAAGCCAGGACATGCGGATGATCCCTAGGGGAGATTATGGTGCATATAGTTAATGGATTGATGGGCTATTTTATGGGAAAATAGCGTGTGTTGAATAAAAGAATTTTATGTAATTCATTTTATGGGAAAATGAGATTTTATTGATTTGGGTCATTTTCTAGGAAAATGACGGATTACTATTTTTGGGCCAAAATGGGATTTTGGCGTGTATTGGAAAATATCCATTTTCGGGGAAAATGATATTTTGGATTTGATGCATATTTCATCATATGCATGCATGTTGGTGGCATCAATATGTTTTTATCTCGTGGTTGTTTGGTTTATACTTACCTGCGGTACCGTTCTATGGTAACGCAGATTTTGATGCAGAGGAGGATGAGGGTGAGCCTGAGGATTCGGCTCTGCCCGATGAGTGATCTGGGATCACTCGTTTATGGTTTGAGACTTGTATATAATTTATTTTGGATGACTGTATAACTTTTTAAAGATGCTTTGTTTTGAATATTTGTATTAAAATTCTGGTACTTAGTAGACTTATTTAAATTATCCGCTGCGTTGTTTATTGTACACTGTTGCATGTACACACACTTGGCACTCTCGTTGGGATGCGTGACCGTATTGTTATCATCCTGACGTCACGATTCCCGTGTTTTTTTTGTACGTGGGAGTCAGGGCATCACATATAATATCTACAAAATATTAAATTTGAAGTTGTACGAGTTTATACAAGTCATAACGAGTTTAGAGACGATAATAAAAAATAAAAGAAAAGGAATGATTCCAACATTTCTATGCTCCCAACAATGCAGGAGTGAAGCAAGGGGTTGAAGTCAGGAATCTCGTTAATCCTTGTTTTGGCAGTTTGGATAAGTCTCCTTATTGGATTTTGCACTCTCTTCGTGAATATATGGTGCCTTGAGGGATGTGGCATTGCCCATTTTAGAGTTGTAGAGTAATAAGAAATCTTTTAATATGATGGATATTGGTTTGTACTACAATACAAAAAGGAAGCTACAAGCATTCAAGTTGTGTAACGCTTTCACCCATGTCATGGTAGTAATAATAGATCATGAATAATAAAATATGATTTTCTCTCTTCAATGGAGAAATTAATATTTCGATCCAAAATTAAGATCTTAATAAAGAAAAAGAAAACAATTAAATAAACTAAGATATAATAGATATAAACAAATACATTGTTCCTCTTAGGGAAAAAAACACATATTGGAGGGGATAAAAGATACCAGACCCAAAGTAGTTTTCTAATCTCAGTCTCGGTCTCATTAGGAGGGAAGAAGTAGAGAATGAAGGAGAGGATAAAAGGCTGAGAAAGCACAGGGTGTTAGGCGGAAAAGAGGAGATGTGACATAAATGGGACGAAATGTGGCATAAAGGAACAAGGGACAGAAAATAAAAAGGAGGGAACCAAATGATTTCAGGTCCTTCTTCCGAACTTCTTCCAGACTTTCACTTCAACCTCTCCTTCAACTTCTTGAACTTGGGAACTAGAGCACTAACGATAGGCTCACCTTTAGAAAATAAATATATGATCTCCATTGTACAACAAGGATGAGTGACCATGAGAGCTTGTAAAATAATTATTTTATAGTTGATTCTCCACTCCTAAATGGCCCGTGGACGTAGACATTATGCCAAACTATGAAAATCCGTGTAGCTCCATCTCTTTTACTTTCTCTACATTTATTTTCTGTTCACTACAATGGATATAAGTACGGACACCATACAACCACACCAGACCATCGCGGGGGGCTCCACACCACACCATTCGAGTGGCGGATTGCCATAGCGGGCCGAGATTGACTATCTCTCCTTTTTCGACCTGTTGTGCTATTTTTAGGCATTAACAGTTATCTTTGTCTGTGGGATCTAATTTACTTTCTACACCAAAAGCGGGAGAAGGATGATTTTTCAGTCTAAATAATCACCGAATGAGCATATGACATCCTCCCAGATAGGTGCCCTTTACCTTTCGGTTTTTATTTTTATAAAAAACATTGCTCTAGAAAATGGGGGACTGAACCCATTCTTGCCCAGGTGGGGACCCATGTTACTTGCCACTTGAGCTGCAAATGCTTAGTGCACTTTGGGTGCATTATGCAAAAAGAGGGGGGAGTAAATGGGTGAGTACTATGGACTTAAATGCACTCTGTGCATGTACTTGCACTTCTCGAGTCACTGCATTGTGCACCTACACATGTCAGGCATAGCACTGTGCATTAGGTGCACAGTGCCATGCACGTCCCATTATGCATG
Organism: Juglans hindsii; assembly: GCA_003123825.1. Lineage (NCBI taxonomy): Eukaryota > Viridiplantae > Streptophyta > Magnoliopsida > Fagales > Juglandaceae > Juglans > Juglans hindsii. Next base: position 50,196 of record QEOW01001613.1, on the reverse strand, counting down.
GCATGCATAATAACATGTACAGTGCCCTATGGGTGTACGTTGTCGTGCACCCAGAGGCGTACGATATCTCGCCTCAAGTTCAGTTGACCCACCAACAGTTTCAACCTTCGTCCCAGCCATGGGGGCTATGAACAATGCATCTGGTGTGCATCTCACTGTGCACTCGAGAGAACTACTCGGACCAGCAGTGGCGCGGCTGGTGGAGGATGCAGGCGGCCACCACCTGGCCCATGGGGTCATTTGTATATACCGGTGTGGTCCCCAATCACCCCCCCCCCCACAGAGCTAGCGTTCGCCATGCAAGCCATGTGCTGTAACCCCCGCTCCTTTCTTCTTACGTAAGCTTCTCTCTTTCTTACGTAAGACTCATTCTTTCTGACGTAAGCAGATTCCGAGGATGGAATTATGCAACAGTCTGACATTCTTTCTGGCGACTGTGAGCCTCGTTATGCGTGCCGAACCACGATGGCGTGTTCCTTAAGATATTAGGTGACTTTTAAGGCACGCCTAGTGTTTTAAATGTACTAGAAATATTTATATGATGTATTTCCAGTATTGTTTAACTAAGTAATATTTTAAATAACTCAATTATAATATCTTTGAAGAGCTCCAAAAATATTATAATTGTGGGGAATCGTTTTATATAAATGATTTCAGTTATTTAAAATATTATGGGATTTAAATTATGTTGAAAGCTTTAATTAATTTAATGTTTTTATCCTCTTAAATATATTAAATAAGACTTCATCATTTTATTAATGATGAAGAATATTATTTTATAAACTAAAATTAGTTTAAAATAATATTTACCTTAATTCCTCTAAGTGCTTTTAATTAAGTTAACATTTACGCATTTTCAAATCAGTGTTTTAATATCTCAACGTTAGATCGTTTTGAGGACCCCAAGACGATGAGACTGGATTATAAACCCAGACCCTCTCTCTTTCTCCCTCACTTTTTTCCCAGTCCTCTCTCTCTCCTCCCTCTCTCCTTCGGCTTACGCAGCACGCAACTCCCCCTACGCCCGTAGCCTCCATGCCTCAGCCTGGCGCGGCCGTGCGTCGGCAGCTCTCACCGCTGGCACCGATGGCCTCCTCTCCGTCCGACAAGTCCATCCATGGCAGCCCCTCCCTCACACGCTCTCTCTTCCTTTCCCTCGGAAGTGTAAAGCCCGAATGGGCTTGTTGTCCTTAGAGCCGCCGTGCGCCGTCCTCCGGCGCCACCACCGCCACCAACGACCTCTCACCGGCGAACCCCTCCCATGGAACCCAAGCCACGGGAAGCCCCCTTTCCCCCTCTGTCGCACGCACGCACGAAACCCATTTATAGGTTTTGCACGGCTTCGAGCTATCGACGCTACTAACGCCGCCGTGCGCGACTTCCACGGCCACCCACGGCCACCATGGACCTCTCCTCCCCTTCCCCTTCCTCCTCCGTGTGACCCGAGGCCAGTAGCCTCTCTCCACCGCACGACCTCCCTCTCTCTGTAACGCACGGGTTGCACACCGTGCACCGCCACCCATGGTGGGTAACCACCGTCATCAGCCTCCTCAGGCCACCATGAAGCCAACCTAGCCACCGACGGCCCCAACCTGTCACCCATTCACACACACTTTCTCTCACTCTCCCACGGCCTTTCCTCCATTGTGCGGGCAGATCTGCCGCCGTGAGCCACCGTGGCGCCACCTCGACACCACCACGAGATCCACCGTATTCCCTTAGTCAAGCCCTAGGTCCAAATCACCACTTTACGTGGTGGGTAATCACTGCACGTGATGGACAGTCACTGCATGTGACTGACCGCCACTGTACACGGTTAGGTACGTTGTGTACCGCTCCTCATAGCCACCATCACGAGCCCTTCACGAGCCCTTCCAAGATCACACCTAGCTATCCAAATGTCCAAACAGTCAACGTACGTGGGTTAGCCACCACGTATGACCCTTCCGACATCATCGGCTGTGACGATCAACGAGCAACGCACGGGTTATTCCGTTGATGGTATAACTCTCTAATCCTTATTAATTATGTTAGATATTGATTAGTTAATTAGGTTGTGGACTGTGCTGTTAGTGTTAGGAGACTGACTGGGTTGTATTGAGATGCGCTATGTAGTGCGCTGTGAAGTGTTGGGCATATCTGTGTAGTGTGGTGATGTGATGTGCCGTATATGTGAAGTGTTGGGCATTCTGTGTTGTGAAGTGTGCGGTGAAGTATGATTGTGGAGTTTGTGTTGTAATGATGGCGTGGTTGTGCTGTGCAGTGTAGTTGTGGGGGCATGTGCTGTATTGGTGTCGTGGTATGTGGAGTGGGAATAGTACACGCTGAGTGTACTCTGTGTGTGGTGTAGTGTGAGATAAGGAGAATATATGCGAGATATACTCTCCTGGCGTATTGTGGAACGGGATGAGTACACGTGGAGTGTACACTGTGGCATAGTGCGTGTAAATGGAGTGCATGCGGAGTGTACTCCATATGTGGGGTGATGCACTATATGACGAGTATGCCATAATGGTAATGTGGTGTAGAGTGTACTCCATGTGGTGGAGTGATGTACCATATGGCGAGTATGCCATAATGGTAATGTGGTGTAGAGTGTACTCCATGTGGTGGAGTGATGTACCATATGGCGTGAACGCCATAATGGTAATGTGGCGCAGAGTGTACTCTATGTGGTGGAGTGATGTACCATATGGCGTGAACGCCATAATGGTGATGTGGCGTAGAGTGTACTCTGTATGGTGTGGAGTGTAAATGGAGTACATGTAGAATGTACTCCATATGGTGGAGTAATGCACCATGTGGCGGATATGCCATAATGGTGATGTGGCGTGATGGGTATGAAGGGAGTACATGTGGAATGTACTCCATATGGTGGAGTAATGCACCATGTGGCGGATATGCCATAATGGTGATGTGGCGTGATGGGTATGAAGGGAGTACATGTGGAATGTACTCCATATGGTGGAGTAATGCACCATGTGGCAGATATGCCATAATGGTGATGTGGCGAGATGGGTATGAAGGGAGTACATGTGGAATGTACTCCATATGATGGAGTAATGCACCATGTGGCGGATATGCCATAATGGTGATGTGGCGTGATGGGTATGAATGGAGTACTTGTGGAATGTACTCAATATGGTGAAGTGATGCACCATACGGCGGGTATGCCATAATGGTGATGTGGCGTAACGTGTATGGAGTATACGCTGAGTGTACTCCATGTGGTAGAATGATGTATCGTATGGCGGGTATGCCATATTGATGATAGGTTGTAGCGTGTGGAAAGGAAGTATACGTGGAGTGTACTCTACGAGGCAGTGACACTCTGTATGGCATGTCGCAGAAATAAGGATGGTTGTGTCGTTGATGGACGTAGAACGTGATGAGTAGTGTCGGGAACTGTGGAACAGTGTCCCGAAATAGTGATGGTGTAGCGCGTAGTCTAAGGTGACAAGTGTCACCGTGATGGACTTATGGTTAGGAGTATGAGTGCAGTAGCAGAATAAGTGTAAGAGTACGCAGCGGAAGCATGACTGGGCAATGTCACTTCATGACGTGGTTACTGACAGTCGTGCTTACGATGGGTGAAGTGATAGGGTATGAATGGCGTAGCGGGATCGTGACGAGATGTCACGATGTGATAGGAGTACGTGAGGAACCGTACTCGTGATGAGTTAGAAGTTGGCGTAGAAATGACGTAGTAGGATGTCAGGTAACGTGACAAGGTCACTGTGTAGCTTGGGAGTAGTCTTGAGCTATATGATGTGACATAATGCGTGATTGTGACGGAGTCTTGTCATGTTAAGTATTGGGATGAACTGTCAAAAGGGACAGGTAGCATGGAGAGTCATGCTAGCCGGGTTAAGAGAAGGTTGGTATCGGAGTATGGCCCTTGTCCCTCCAGGCAGGTGATCAACGTGTTATATATGTTGATCTTAGGTGATAAAGGGCTAAGGTACATGTGTGAACTGGTGAAACACATGTGCCGGACGGATTCACCATATGTAATGGGTAATCTGTCCTAAGCATAGTTACACGGTACTTAAGCCTCAGAGTTGGCGTAGAGCCTGTGTCTTGTATGGATGAGAATGAGGATTTGGTATGGGCTAAGGTGCATGGAAGTAGTGACGGGTGTATTGTATAGGATTGGGATGCGTGACTTAGTTGGTCTGAGTCATGCGTCAGAACGTGGTTAATGAGAAGAATGAGACAGAGGTCCTAGTGTCTTAATCCTAAGGTGAATCATGGGTTCACTTTAGTGAATGAGCACTCAAGGCAAGACGTTGAGTTGGAAGATGTGGCGATCATAAGTAGATCCCGAAGGTTTTAACATAGTAAAAGGCACGTAAGTGCACATGATAGAAGGAGAGTGTTTCAAATATAGTGTAGTTCTATTTCTAGTTCAGTTGCTTATGCATTAGATAGAGAATGACGTTAAGGCTATGTATGCATGTAGGTTGCCAGCTGACACGCGCATGAATGGACTGCATGGTATGAAAGTAGCATGGAGTCTAGGTAAGTATTACGTTCATACTCTTCTAGAGTTTTCTAAAAAGATACGAAAATGAAAACGAAACGCTTTTCCTTAAAGATGCCTCACGAAACGAAACGAAAGACGTTTTACTGAAGAAGATGCCATGCTTTCAAATGTACATGTACGTACGACCCCTCCATGAAAGCCCCTTTTTTACGCACCCAAATGGATGACTATACGTTGTATCTATTGTACGTATTTTCTAAGAAAATTCACCAACGGAAGTGAATGCACGAAAGGCGAGCTTAGACGGACTCTTTTATGGATCCTACGAACCGACGCTTTCGGGAGCGCCGCGAGGTGATGCTCGTGGACACCGCGTCAAGATGATCCTTACGGATGCCATGAAAGGCGAAGTTTGAGCCCGTGCTTTATGTTTTATGGATGCTACGAACTGATACTTTTATGAAATGCCACGAGGTGATACTCATGGATGTCATGAAAGAGGATGTTCAAGCCCATGCTCACGAAATGATGTTTTCTCATGTAAACGATGTTTTTCCATGTACTGAAAAGATAAGAGATGAAATGAAATGAAAAAGGCACGAAAGAACTGAATGAAAGCTACAACTCTTTAGAGCTGACATGAACGAATGAAATGAAAGCATGAAATGTATGAAAATACGTAACGGCCACATAAATGAATGAAAAGGGGTACCTAATGAATGAATGGGCAGATTGCAATGCCGGGCAGTAGTACTGGTAGTGCACCCAGTGCTGCACCCTAATGGAATGGGATTCCAACCCGTGGCCACGGGCGAATCCATTGGCCATAGGGCCGCTAACCCTAACACACGGGGTGTAACAGTATGTACCGGCCTATGAAAGTGATAAGAATGAATGTATGTATGTATGTAAGTACGCATGCATGAATGCACTTTAAGAAATGAAGGCACTGTACTCTTGAAGAAGTGAAGGCACTGACGAGTGACACGTTTTACGAAAAGGAAGCCCATGTTTAAAAAGGAAAACCCCGTCCAGTGACGTTTTCAAATGAACGCACGTATGCACGCATGCATGTAAGTATGATATATACGAATGATGAATGCATGAATGAAAACCTACGTTATTATATTTTAACTGTATGAAGTAATGCTTACGAGTCTTCGACTCATTTTAGTTTTTATGTATGTCCCTCCCCCTCACTGGGAAGGAAATGAACTGCACGCATCAGGACAGACACGGCCCATGGGGAAGAGCACGGAAGTTTAGGCACGAGCATTTAAATGTAAGAGAGGCCTTTTTATTATTAAAAATGATGTTTTCTGCTGTAAACCTCTTTTATTGTAAAAACACATTTTATTTTATAAACGTAGAGTCTTGCACCCTGAGACAAAGCAAAAAGTTTTAAATCGGACGGTAAGTCCCATCGTCCTTTCTCAAAATATTTTACAAAAAGACCCACCACAAGGACGGGCATTACATGTGCAATGGCTAAAACTCCTCAACCCAACCTCGTTATGGCACGACAAGGCCACCAGTGGCCACCTCGTGGACAACCGGCGTCGTTTGCCTCGGGACAATCCCTAGCCAGTAGTTGTCTCATTGTTGGCAACACTTGCACAGGAGTGCACGTGGTCGAGGATATTTGGCCTGGCCCCACCATGGCATGGCAGGGGAGTCGACAACCACCAAGTGGACCACCGACGTCATATATCTCCTCCTAGGTAGTCTCACACCACCCCATGAGGAGTCAAAGACAACAATGCATGTCGGCCAACGCTACCTTGCGTGTAGCATACACGGATCCCGGCCGCAACATCTTGACCATCACATGCACGACCATCACGTACATCTTGGAAACTATCAGCAACTCAACCAAGTTATTCAGCGCCTCCTCTCATGGCCACAAAAATCTTGGGCAGAAACTACCTAACCACGTACTAGAAGGCATCAACACATCTCGGCCATGCACGACGATGACCACCCCATCTTGGTCATGCACGCAGCTGAGTCACAAATGCCTACATACATCTTAGATAGACACATCTCAGCCTCCAACACCTCATACAAACCATCTTGCCCTTGTACATCTCAACCACAAATTCCTCGGACTCACAGCTTCTCACACATTGATTGGACACAACCTCCACGGCCTCGGTAGTCCTCTGACCACTACTACACAACGACGAGGTCGAGACACGAAGACCCTCAACATTGTTGTCAAGATTACCCGCCCATGAAGTTACAGCCAAGAGGGATGTAACGATGGTCACACATCCCATGCAATGGTCAACCAAGGAGGTCAGAGTTGTGTAGCATTTGATGGACAAGATGTTTAAAAAGAAAATAAAGAAGAGAGAGAGAGAGAGAGAGAGAGAGAAAAGAAGTGCAAGAAAGAGAAGAAATAGCAACCTACTATAGCCAATTTCTGTCAAGCAAAAATTAGCTACAGTGGCTAAAACATCCCGGTTTGTCTCCCAAAAAACTTATGTGGATTTCATTTTTACTAACATAATTAATTCCTATAGCATGAAACACCAACTACATAGCCCCACTCGGACATTGCTCGAATGTCTCAATATGTTTCCATCGGAATAAACAGTTTGGCATTCACATGCATAGGGACAAGTGCCTTGACTACTTACCCTCCTCGTGAGAGCCAATAGGCAAGTCCAGCCCCCTCAATGGCTTGACCTCCCTCCCGGCGAGGTGCGGGTTTAGCTCTAGCCTGCCCGACACTTACGTTCTCTGTAGTGTCAACAGGCAAGTGCAGGTTTAGTCACAAACTACCCGATTAGTTACCTCTCCAAGAGGGTTCAAAGTGGCGAGTCTAGTCTACATGCTGCTCGACCTAGCTCACATCAGAGTGCGAGTCCAGCATCTCAGCTACCTACAGACTGCTCGACTACGTACCTACTCGTGAGGCACAAAGAGGCAGGTTATAGCCTCAGGCTGCTCGACCTCTCTCATGGCAGACTGCGGGTCCAACCTCTTGGTTGCTTGACTACTTACACAAACCTCCATTACGGCGAAGTTTGGGTCCAGCTCTAGCCTGCTCGACACTTACCTTCCATGCAGCGTCAACTGGCGGGTGTGAGTCCATTCCCAAACTGCCTGACTACGTACCTCCCCATGAGTCTCAAAGATGCGAGTTTAGTCTCTAGGCTGCTCGACCTCTCTCACAGTAGAGTGCAAGTCCAAGCTCTCGGCTGCCCGACTGCTTACCCAACCTCCGCCACAGTGAAGTATGGGTCCAACTTCTCAGTTGCCCAACTACTTACCTCCCCGTGAGGCTCAAAGAGGCTTGTTTAGTCTCGAGGCCGCTTGACCTCTCTCATGGCAGAGTGCGGGTCCAATCTTTCGATTGCACAACATTTCTCTTGAAATGACATCTCCTCCAGCAAGCGCCAAGCATTTACAATCACGCCATAACCATCGTCTCAGACCTTCACCACACTCTAACAAGACTATTCGGGTTTATGAATTCCACACTTATGATTGGGAATTATTTACGCTAACCTGTTTGGCTTTTGCAACATGATCAAGCATCTCCTACTTACCTTCCCGTGAGGCTCAAAGAGGCAGGTTTAGTCTCCAGGCTGCCTGACCTCTCTCAGGGAGGAGTGCTGGTTCAGTCTTTCGACTACTCGATATTACTCCCGAGACGACATCTCCTCCAAAAAATGCCAAGCATTTACCATCATGCCATAACAATTGTCTCAGATCTTCACTACATCGTAGCAAGATGATTCAGGTTTGAAAATTCAACACTTGTGATTGGGAGTTATCTACGCTAATTGGTTTGGCTTTTGTGGCACAATTATACGTCTACTACTTATCTCCTTGTGAGGTTCAAAGAGGTGGGTTTAATCTCTCGACCTCTCTCATGGCATAGCGCGGATCCAGTCTTTCGGCTGCCCGACATTACTCCTAGGATGACATCTCCTTTAGCAAATGATGAGTGTTTAACACTAGTGCCACAACTACCTAGTTCGAGATATGTTCAAGAATGAATCAACAGACATGCCTATCTCCCATACATCTCTCGCCAAAGATGAGTTGTGCACTCAAACCTAACAAGGTCGAGCTAACCTCCTGTTTATCTCGCTAAACCGAGCTCCTCGCTCACACTCTACGCAGTCGAGCTAACCTCATGCTTATCTCGCTAGGTCAAGATGTGTGCTCACACTATGCGGTCAAGCCTTTTTCCTGTGCATTTTCTGGCAAAGACAAGCTCTGTGCTCGTACCTAACGCGGTCAAGCTAGCCTCCCACTTATCTCGTCAAGACAAGCTCCGCTCTCTCACCTAACATGGTCAAGCCCATCTCCTGCCTAGCCTCACGCTCTGAAATCTTCATCGCATGTCGCAAGTGAAACGAATAACCGAGGACATGCACTCAAAATTGATTTCTCTACGAAATTTGGTCGATTATTTTGATTGCATATTTTATCTTTAAAGATTCTCAAGATCCTTTTTTGGATCAAATAGCCTTTAAGAATTGCGACAACTAGAGGAAATAAATTATACCAGGCCCAATTGGTTTTCTAAGCCTAGCCCAAGGTTGAGGGTCTCATTAGGAGGGAAGAAAAAGAGAAGGAATGAGGGGGCAAAAGGTTGATGAAGTACAGGGTGTCAAGAACAAAAGGAGAGATGTGACATAAATGAGAGGAGATGTGACATAAAGGAACAAGGGGCAGAAGATAAAAGGGAGGGAACCAGACAATTCAGAGGGCTTATTCTTCTGGACTTCTTCCAGACTGTGACTTCGACCTCTTCTTTAGCTTCTTCAACCTAGGAACCAGAGCACCAATGACAGGCTCACCTTAAGAAAATATATCTTTGATCTCCATTGTACAGCGAGGATGAGTGAACATGAGAGCTTATAAAACAATCATATTATATTGGAATCTCCCCCTCAAAAGACCTGTGGATGTAGGCATTATGTCTAGCCACGTAAATATGTGTCTCCATCTCTTTTAGTTTCTCTATATTTATATCTTGTTCACTACCATGGATGTAAGCACAGATATCGTACAACTGCACCAGCCGCACCGGACCACCATCGGGTGATCCACACAACACCGCCATAGCGGGCCAGGAATGACTATTTCTCCCTTCCGCCTATTGTGCTATTTTTAGGTGTTAACACATGTTTGACCTTTAGAAACTTTTTGAGGTCCAACTTTTGAGCTAAAGAAATCCAAATAACTCAACTCAAAAGCTCTTAAACTTATTGACAGAATTATTACTTTTACAAATCTTTCTAGATTTCAACGGCATTATTCTTAACTAATACCACGTCATTACATGATGATCCAAGCATGTAGCAGAGGATAGTCATCTATTGGTTTGCTTAGTGTTCCATTATGTAAGCAGACTTGTTTTTAGTACAAATTCCCAATGACATTGACTGCCTCCCTGAATGAAATACCAGCACAGCTCTTGAATTTTATTCATGACTAATAAATAAGGTTTGAAGGACTATCACAAAGATTAAGAACGGGTAAATTAGAAAGAGAGGAGAAGCGACAGAGAATTTTACAAGAAATTTGACATCTTGATCAATTGTGAAAAGTATTACTCTAATATCATGATAAAACATGAGCAACCGATGAAGCTTATCTCAACAACTGAAAGAGAAGATAAGAACAGGGCACAAAGTACAGAGGAAAAAAAAAAAGCAGAGACGAAAAATAGAATTTCATTTCTATTATCTTGTTTTTTTTCCTAATGAGAGCAGCGGGGCTTGGCATACATGACTTAATTAGATAGGGCGACGATGGCTGCAAGATTTTGAGTTTCCTACATGTGGAAGTTTAAGGACTTTATTCCTAGAAGTTCAAGGACTTTTTTATAGGCTAGAAGTTCAATAACTTGGAAGCTTATAAATTGTCCACTTACGTTAGTCTTGGACAAGGGTTGGGCATTGCTAGATTTTGGGCTTTGGTGGATTTATTTGGATCTGTTGCTTATGTCCGAAACGGGAACCCTTCTGAAAAAAACTAGAACACCTTCAAAGTTATCATTTAAGATGCCAGGCTCTGAAGTTGTCACTCGAGAAGGATCCATTCAAGTCAAGTTTAGAGCACTCTCAATGACTTTTATATTATATAAAAAATGTAAATTATTTGAAGAATTCTTCTAAAAAGAAGTTCTATCCGATATTGTAAAAGGAATTAATATAAAATACAATTAGCTACAGTAATGCGCTACATGTAGTGGGTACTGTTCATAACGTAAATTGGTTTTATTATTATTGATATTTCATTTACTCCCTCATTTTATTTTACTTTGATTTTTATCGTGTAAACAAATTCTTTTTATTGTTCATCATTTAAAACACATATATTTTATTTTCTTCTAAAAAATACCTTGGAAATATTTGTAAACAATTTTTTTTTCACATTTTTATTTATTTTCAATTTTTATTTGGCTTATATATTTTTGTTTTACATGTATAGGACTGAATTATTTTACATTGTATATATAAACAAATTTTAAATATAAAAATATATATGGATATTGTAAATTTATTGGTAGAAATGAAATATTTAAAAAGAATATTTAAATGATATAGAGAAAAAAATAAGCTGATAGATGACATATTGTAAAAGTCAGTATGTAAAATAGAAAAAGTGAGTTTTAGTGATATACTTTAAAGAATAGGATAAATAATCCATTGGTAGTGCTCAAGCTTAAAATTGGAATATATTAATTATATACTTGGACTTGTATAGTTATTATCTTGGGCCGAGTGAGATTTTTTTATTTGGTTTTTTTTCTCCTAAGCATATGTAAGTAAGGGATGATAACGAAGATGTAGCATTATCAATCAATAACTGAATTTATTATTCTTAAAAAAAGAATTGATCGAATGGTCGATAGACAATACCACAAACTGATAAAAATGAAATGAAAGTCTTGTATTTATCATATCTTGTATAAGCATTTAGATTTCCAAATATATTATAAGAGAAATCTAGAAGGACTAGAGTGATTTAAAAAAATGTATCCCAGACAAGAAAATGTGGCAATAGATACTATTAAAATGCCCTACTTTTTTGGGAATGGGTGCATTTGGCAAATTTGTTTGTAAAGAGATTGACATTTTGGAATAAAGTTATGACGAACTGGGATTCTTATTCAAACATTTTCTATAATTTGAAAGAGATAGATATAGTATGTGACCCACATTGTATTTAATGTTGAAATTAATATTACTTATGAGTACTAATATTCAGTGTCCTGAGCTACATATTGTCTATTATGGAGTAACGCTACAAAAATCTCAAAACTTTGAGAATTTTATCTAAAAATGCAAAAGCCTAATCATTGCATAAAAAAATAACTAAACAAGAATCAAAGCCTGAATTAAAATAACCTCAATTTGCAACGATAGTATAATATATACTATCAACATAGAATCTATTAATCTACCTCTTTTTGAACGATTGGAAATGTTTCAATAAAAAGGTTTTAAAAATCTCAACCTGCATGTCATCTAAGGTTGTTCGAAGCAGCAGGGCTTAACTTTGTCATATCCATTTGATCACATTCAATGATACTTATTCCAATAGTACTCCCGACTTTAGACGCTTGGGTGCTAGAGTACATGCCCAATTAAAAAACATCTTGAATGACTTGGTATTGGTATTGTTACGGTCTGTTTGAAAATACAATTGCATTCAAATATTCTCAGACTATTTCTCATGACCCTTACCATCTTTTGGCACACAACTGGAGCACTAATGTCTGGGTCTGCAATTGGGTCGATGTGACATATGGTTCCAAACATCATCGATAACAGCCTTGAACCTCTCTTATGTGGGTTTTGTAGGTACTATTCCTCTGAATAACAAATTTCAGGGTTCAATACCAAATGAGTTGTCTAATCTATATCGGTTAGAAATCTTAAACATCCAATGTTGGATGTTTTGCTGTGAATACTATTTAGTAACAAATAATTACTTTTTTCTACCAAAATCACATTATAATAAAATTCTCACCGCAAATAATTATATTGGACCATTTTATTTGTCACGAGTTACAATTTGTGAAAATTAAAGATTTTTTCCCACAAAATTAAGCTCATTAGAAAAAGTTTGTAGATAACAATTTTTTATGATAACATATGCATTCATTAGTGACAAACTTGGTTGGTGACAAAAAATTTAAAGTTCCTGCGAATACTATTTGGTAGCAAATAATCACGTTTTGTCACCAAATTCACGTCGTCAGAAAATTCTTGCCACAAATAATTATATTGGACCAAATTTTATTTGTCACGAGTTTTAATCTGTTGAAATTAAAGACTTTTCCCCACAAAATTAAGTTCATCAGAAAAAGTTTGCTGATAATATTTTTTGCGGTGATAGAAATTTTGTTGCAAAAAGTCAATTTTTAAGTTTTCATTCTTTTGTTTCTGACCATTAAGAAACTGTCAGTAATTCTTATTTGCTACCAAATAATTAATTTTTGTGTCAAATTATTTTGCAGCGGAACAACTTTGTCGCAAAAAGCAAATTTTTACTTCTTTAATGCGAACTTATTGCAGCGAACATTACATCGCTGCAAATAATTTAGTAAAATCCTATCGATATTTAATTATTTGCGGCGACTATTTTATTATTTGCAGCTATATTGAAACACTGCAAAACATGTGATTTTTTTCCCCTCAAAACGTGCATTTTTAAGACTTTGAAACCTACCCAACCATTCCATTTCTTCATCCCATTCAAATTCTCGCGTCTTTCTCTCGGTGTCTTCCACCTTCAAAGCCCGCCGTCCAGCCATTGCCCCTCCTCTGCTCTGGTTCTCATGTCATCATCGCACATTTCAACTCAGCACCCCGCGTCACCGTTGCCACTCCCTCTATGCCCAACGTAAGTCGATTTTCTTCTCATATGCCCAGCGAAAAAGCTGCTTAACAAAAATCACAGTAGCTCTAACCAACTTTTAGATTTACCGATAAACCTTTAATATTTATCAATATCGCATCGCAACACCAATCACCTGCAGGACCCATAGCAGTTGGGTGTTTTTCGGATTATAAATATTGATAGAGATGTTTGGCTTTTTTTCCAGATAGCATCATTTTTTCCATGGCCTGAAAACTGATATGGTTTAAGATACGAGGTTATCAGTTAAGGTCCGAGAAAAAATAATTTTTGGGGGCAAATTTCTATTTGTCCGGGGTTTTTATGATGGAAGGGCAGCTTGTGGGCACCAACATTCATGGCTTCCATATATTGCAAGGTACGGGCATAAATATATCTTATCTAGTAATTTTTATAATGCATTTGATGAAGTGTTTCTCCTATTTCTTAGCAGTAAAATTACTTGGAAAAGTATTTTTTAGTGATTTCTAAGACCTAATTTTGTGCTTATAATTAAAGGTAGGAGAGCGCTTCCATGCATTTTCCTAGTGTTTTTTGAGCAGCGGGGTAAGTTGATTAGAACTTTGGCTTTTATAAGCCACGAAAGTAATTCTTCAGCAGTTTGTGCTTGGTTGATTTTTCGTTTGGAAATTCATCCGTTTTCCTAGTGTTTTTTTTTTTTTAAAAAAAAGAGTGCCTTCTACATGCATAATTTTAAGTTTTTTTTGTTTGACTTCGTTTGCCTTGATAAAAACTTGTTCGAATATCTAAAAGGCCATTATTTTATTTATGGAAAGAAATTATACATAATTTGTAACACCTCGTATTTTAGTATATTTTTATTGAAGGATTATTTTAATAATTCAAAAATTTATTCTCTTGTTGTAAAATTATCGGATATTTTAAATAGTTTATTTTATGATCTTTAAATTGTGAAAATTAAATTGTTATGTTTTCTTAATATTTATTTATTGTTGTACATTTAAATTGTTCTTCTTTTTAAATTAATTGATTGTGAGATTTAATTATTTTATTTTCATTGTATCATTACGTTTAATTTATTTTAATGGATTTGCTGTTTTAAAATCATTTTCGTTGGATTATTTTCTGTGACCCAAGATGTGAGGATTGGACCTCATTTCTTTCTCTTCATTTTTCTTTTTCCCTTTTTCTTTTCTTTCCTTTCTTTTTTTACTTTTTCTTTCCCCCAGCTCCCCACTGCACGACAGGCTTCCCCTTCCCCTTCCCCGTGCGTCCGTCACCTCACCCAACCCACCGCCGTCGCGCCGTCGTGCGCGACACCGCCTGCCCGTTCGCGCCCCCACCGACCGGAGACCTTTCCCCGTAAATCCCAGCCTCCCTCGCGCCGCCGACAGCCCCCACGCACCACACCAAGCCGCGACGCTCTCTTCACTCCAGCGCCGCCGTCGCACCACCACCGGCCACCATTTCTTCACCACTTCATCATCAACCTCCTAGCAACCCAATGGACCCAACCCCAGCTCCGATCCGTCACCGGTGAAGCACATCCAACCCCATTTCTGATTTGGGTATTTTTGACCTAAAACCACCATTTGCGCCGCCACCCACGGCAAACCACCACCACCATTGGCTTCACCGACCTCTCTAGGCCCTACCCTATCAATTTCGGGTCTTAGTTTGTCCCCATTCAAAAGTGGGTATTTGAGACCCACGGCCACAGTGTATTTTACACTATTACGTTGCTGTGTCGCCACCTTTTGCAGCTCCATGATCCTTCGGAAATTATATTATAGCACTGTAAGTATTTTTCCAAAGAACTATTGTGATTTAAATATATTTTTGCACTAACTCATATTATTGTGAACTGGTTGGACATGCCGGACTGAGTCCGAGGTGTTCGGGGGTCGGATGGATTGTGGATGAAGTTGTGTGTTTGGTTGGTATTGTGAAATGTTGGTTGTTGGTATGGTGTTGTTCATGTACATGGCATATTGCACGCATGATCATGTTTGTAAAGGAAACTGGGTTTTCGTGTGCATGCATTCATGTTCATGTGTTTCATGAAAACTGGGTTTTCATGTGTTAAAGGATTTTGGGTGCGTGTGTATCACGACCCCAAGCCGAGAGGGGGTATTATCTCGGTGGAGCTCCTCTGGTCACTCGGGAGCGGAATATACTGAGTGACGTCCCCTGGGTTGTCGCTGGGCGACAACGGGATCGCACGAGATGGTCTCGTGCCGACTCCGTGGCCCCTCTGCTGGCGGGGGCTAGAGGATGCTTGGCCACGAACGCGCTGGGCGCGGAATTGAGCATCGCTACGAAGCCAGGACGTGCGGATGATCCCTAGGGGAGATCATGGTGCATTGGTTAATGGAGTAATAGGCTGTTTTCTGGAAAAAAAAAAGCGTGTGTTGATTAAAAGGATTTTATGTGATTCATTTTCTGGGAAATTGAGGTTTTATTGATTTTGGTCATTTTCGGAGAAAATGACGGAGTATTCTTTTTGTGCCAAAATGGGATTTTGGCGTGGGTTGGAAAATATCTATTTTCAAGGAAAATAATATTTTTGAGAATAATGCATATTTCATCATATGCATGCATGTTGGTGGCATTAATGTATTTTTATCTCGTAGTTGTTTGGTTTATACTTGCCTGCAGTACCATTTTGTAGTAACGCAGATTTCGATGCAGATGAGGCTGAGGGTGAGCCTGAGGATTCTGCACCGCCCGAGGAGTGATCTGGGATCACTCGTTTTGGTTTGAGACTTGTAAAATATTTATTTTGGATGACTGTATAATTTTTAAACATTTTTACTGACTGTTTAAATTGTATTAACAATTCTGGTACTTAGTTGTATTAATTATCCGCTGCGTTGTTTTTGTACACTGTTGCATGTACACACACTTGGCACTAACGTTGGGATGTGTGACCCTGTTGTCATCATCCCGACGTCTCGATTCCCGTGTCTCCTTACATGGGGGTCGTGGGCGCCACAGGTAGTATCAGAGCAGTTTGGCTTTGGGTAAAACCACATGTCCCATAGGTGGAGTACCATAAAGTTTTAAAGTTGTGATTTGAAATTATTTGATTTGTAGTATGTTATTTTAATTGTTTTAATTTATTTATGTTTTTATATTTTGTTGGTTTTATTTATTTTATTGTATACTGCTTGTTTGTTTATTTTATATTATTTGATTTATTTTATGGCAGGTTATTTTATTTTATTTATTTTTTTTTAATCATTTTATTGTGCACTACTTCATTTGTTTTATTCATTTTATCTTATGATATTTTATTGTTGGTTTTATTCATTTTGTTGTGTATTATTTATTTATGGAATTTTATTTTATTTTGTTTTGTTCGGAGTTGAAAAGCGGGTTAAGAGTTGTGCTATGGTAGGAAGATGGTACGATTGTGAATGTCATTGTTAGACTTGAACACTTAGTGTAGTAGGTTTGAACTCTTGGCAACTAGTTTGTTTTAATATCGAGGCTTGAAGGGAACGGCATGATCTGGGTGAACTCTTTGGAGTAGGAACTCAAGTCCCAACTGAGGAGGGAAATAGTTTTAAATCGCTTAGGTTAATTGAGGTCGTAGCCTCCGTAGAAATTATGTAGTGAGTTTATGGAGTAGGAGGTTGTAAGTTCAACGAATTCCAATGTTAGATTTTTGAGAAAGTCACCTAAGGTTTGAGGCCTCATAGTTGTTAGGAAATAAGTTTATTGTATTTAAGGTGGTAGGTTCAACAAGCAATTGAGGGATTACTTAGATTATAAGTTTTTGATCTTGTCGACCTTGATAAGCAATTTGGTAACATTTGGGGTTTTAGAATTTACAAGTTTTATACGGTGAATGTTTTAGAATTAAGGTCAGTGATCTTCAAGATTTCAGGAAATGATTCTTATCTGGTTTAAGGTTTTAGAATTGCAAAATTGAAGAACTGAATTAAATAGAATTGATCTGAGTTGAGTTACTGATATGAGAATTTTTTAGGAGAGAACTTCTTGGGAGATGGAAGGTAATGATCTAGTTTGTGTATTTTTCGAGGATTGAAGATGTTGATCTAGTTCAGATAATGATTGTTTTTAGCTCAAGGTTATAGTGACAGGTTGAGGATTTAATCCATATCAATTTTAAGGAATAATAGATGGTGCGGACGTAGGAAATGATTTTTGTTGATTTCGAGGATATAGGCCCGGATGATGGAAATGGTAGTGACAGATCACTTGCACGTTTGGAGGATTATTGGTTCTGGCTAAGTGTGCATGAGATCGATGCGTAGTAGTTGTGAGTGTGTATGCATTTCGGAGAGTACAGGGGTCCTTGTCTCATTTTTGGCTTGGAAGAAGTGTCATGGGTAGGTGTTGAAGATGAATAAATACAATAGTATTAAATTCAAGAGATTTTGGTTTGGAGTTTTTGGTGAGTCAATCAGAGTGTGTAGTCGAAACGGATTACTCAATGGAATGATGGTTGACAATAATTATTGTGATTAACTATAGGAATTAATTGTGACTTGAGGTTACCTAGGAATTTAAATTTTGAGGTTATACTTTCTTTGGAGATTGAGAATCCAGTTGGTTGAATTAAGGACATTGTTATTTAACTTGAAGAGAGATTGATGGGTCGTTATATTTGGTGTATGATAAGATCTTGGAAGTTGAAGCTTAGGCATTAGTGATGAATAATATGATCAAGTATGTGAGTTAATCAAGCATTAGGATCTTTGGGTGATTTGCATTGGCTTTTGGTGGATTGATGATTTGAGCAATATGGCTGGCCTTGATGTTTAATAGTGATGTGTTATTGAAGGAACTAGTCGTACTAATACTAGCTTATAGGAGTAGAAGTAGGCGGGCGAGTTATCAAATAGGTTTTGATAATGTTTTGGTGAAGTCAATGATGGTTTGTAATGAGTTTAGTCACCGCTAGAGTAGATGTTATTCTGAATGTCGGTGATGAGCTTTTGGGTTTAGATTATCGGATAGAAGTTTATAGGTGCTCTTTTTTGTTGGTCGGGTTGGAATCGAATCTTTTTAAGGTATGTTCCTTATCGTAGATGAGGCGGATATATTTTGGGTTGAGGTTGCTTATTTTCAATTTGGGATGCTGAGGTTGGTTTTCTGTCTATAATCATAGATGTATTTTGCGGAATATTGATTTTGATCAAGGCAGCAGGAGTTAATTGAGGAATATGAGTGATAACTCCTAGTGTTGGGAAAAAGAGCATTCTCTACCAAAAGGTTGTAAGAGTTTTCTGGTTAGTAGGTATGGAGCCACCTTGTACTCGATTGTGCTAGTTTTTATGAGGACATAAATTTTATGCAGGTGGCGAATTATCAGAGTGTGCAGCATAAGCATGATATTTGTGGCTGTAGTTAGGAGTTCGGATTTTGTGCTGATCTTGAGGAATTAGTGGTGACTTGAATTTTTAGATGATGCTTGTAGTTGGAGATTAATCTTTTGGTTGTGCAATTTGTTATTGATGGTTAACCTTGGAAGTGGCCATTGGGTTACCAAATGTAGAATTCAATGGAGGTTTAGAAGTTGTAGCATAGGAGCTAATTGAGGTTAGCATGAATTATTGTATGGAGCTATTGATCATTGGAATTTTCTGGATATTGTATTAAGGTTCTTGTGGAAAATAAGATTTTGGTTAGCATAGTCATCTAGGAATACTGGTCGCGATGTGCCGCTGGAGGACTAATATGAGTATGTTGGATATCGCCATATTTTTTTTTGAAAAATGTGCCACGTGCCGTCAAGTTAAGGCTGAGCTTTAAGGACCTGCTAGTAGACTTCAACCTCTCCCTATTCCTAAGTGGAAGTGGGATCATATTTTTATGGATTTTGTTGTGGTTTTGCTGAGGACTCCTAGTGGAAAGAACTCAGTTTGGGTGATAGTTGATCGGTTGACCAAGAGTGCCCATTTCTTGCCTATCAATAATACCGACTCTTTGGGTAAAATGACTTGGTTGTATGTCAAAGGGATAGTGTGTTTGCATGGAGTACCCAAGAGTATCGTGTCGGATCGGGACCTGCAGTTCACGTCCCATTTTTGGAAGAGTTTGCAGGCAGCTTTAGGCACTAAGTTGAAGTTTAGTACTGTATATCATCCTCAGACAGACGGCCAATCAGAGCGTACTATTCAAACTCTTGAGGATATGTTGCGGTCTTGTGTCATGGAATTTCAAGGGAGTTGGGAGAATCACCTTTCGCTAATTGAGTTTGCTTATAATAACAGTTTTCATTCCTCCATTCAGATGGCCCCGTATGAAGCTTTGTATGGGAGGAAGTGTAGATCACCGTTGTGTTGGGACGAAGTGGGCGAGAATAAATTGATTGGGCCTGAGATAATTCAAGAAATGAAGGATCAAGTTCAATTTATAAGGACTAAAATGGCGGAAGCCCAAAGTCGTCAAAAGAGTTATGCAGATACAAGGAGAAGAGACTTATCATTTGAGATAGGTGATTGGGTTTACCTTAAAGTCTCTCCGATGATGGGGGTTAAGCGCTTTGGCAAGAAGGGAAAGCTTAGTCCGATGTATGTTGGTCCTTTCCAGATTATAGAGAAAGTTGGGCTAGTTGCTTATAGAGTTGCCCTGCCGGATTATTTTTGGGGATGTCCATGATGTGTTCCATGTGTCGTCTTTGAAGAAGAGTTTTGGACAGCTAGAGCCGCGTTTTGTCAACTCTGAACGTATTGAACTTCGGCCTAATCTTTCTTATGAAGTTGCCCCGACGCAGATTGTGGATTGGAAAGAGCAAAGGTTAAGGTCTAAGACAATACCTTCGGTGAAGGTGTCATGGGGCGATCCGTTGGCTTAGGATTTCTCTTGGGAGAGAGAAGCTGTCATGAGAGAGCAGTATTCGTATTTATTTGATTGACTGGCGGTATGTTTCTTAAGTCTGCTCTTGGTTGAATCTTATTCCTGTTTTAGCGTTAATGTTTGACCTTGCTAATTTCGATGATGAATTTTTTTTTTAAAGGGGGAGGATGTAACACCCC
This sequence comes from Juglans hindsii, assembly GCA_003123825.1. NCBI lineage: Eukaryota > Viridiplantae > Streptophyta > Magnoliopsida > Fagales > Juglandaceae > Juglans > Juglans hindsii. The sequence continues at coordinate 29,844 of QEOW01001613.1, read as the reverse complement.
GTATTTTAGTGTATTTTTATTGAAGGATTATTTTAATAATTCAAAAATTTATTCTCTTGTTTTAAAATTATCGGATATTTTAAATAGTTTATTTTATGATCTTTAAATTGTGAAAATTAAATTGTTATGGTTTCTTAATATTTATTTATTGTTGTACATTTAAATTGTTCTTTTTTTAAATTAATTGATTGTGAGATTTAATTATTTTATTTTCATTGTATCATTACGTTTAATTTATTTTAATGGATTTGCTGTTTTAAAATCATTTTCGTTGGATCATTTTCTATGACCCAAGATGTGAGGATTGGACCTCATTTCTTTCTCTTCATTTTTCTTTTTCCCATTTTCTTTTCTTTCCTTTCTTTTTATTCTTTTTCTTTCCCCCAGCTCCCCCCCTGCGCGACAGGCTTCCCCTTCCCCTTCCCCTTCCCCGTGCGTCCATCGCCTCATCCAACCCATCGCCGTCGCGCCGCAGTGCGCGACACTGCCCATCCCGTTCGCGCCCCCACCGGCCGGCGACCCTTCCCCGTAAATCCCAGCCTCCCTCGCGCCGCCGACAGCCCCCACGCACCACACCAAGCCGCGGCGCTCTCTTCACTCCAGAGCCGCCGTCGCGCCACCACCGGCCACCATTTCTTCACCACTTCATCCTCGACCTCCTAGCAACCCAATGGACCCAACCCCAGCTCCGATCCGTCACTGGTGAAACACATCCATACCCATTTTCGATTTGGGTATTTTTGGCCTAAAACCACCATTTGCGCCGCCACCCACGGCAAACCACCACCACCATTGGCTTCACTGACCTCTCTAGGCCCTACCTTATCAATTTCGAGTCTTAGTTTGTCACCATTCGAAAGTGGGTATTTGAGACCCACGGCCATAGTGTATTTTACACTGTTACGCTGTTGTGTCACCAACTTTTGCAGCTCCATGATCCTTCGGAAATTATATTATAGCACTATAAGTATTTTTCCAAAGAACTGTTGTGATTTAAATATATTTTTGCACTAACTCATATTATTGTGAAATGGTTGGACATGCCGGACTGAGTCCGAGGAATTCGGGGGTCGGATGGATTGTGGATGGAGTTGTGTGTTTGGTTGGTATTGTGAAATGTTGGTTGTTGGTATGGTGTTGTTCATATACATGGCATATTGCACGCATGATCATGTTTGTAAAGGAAACTGGGTTTTCATGTGTTAAAGGATTTTGGGCGCGTGTGTATCACGACCCCAAGCCGAGATTGGGTATTATCTCGGTGGAGCTCCTCTGGTCACTCGGGAGCGGAATATACTGAGTGACGTCCCCTGGGTTGTCGCTGAGCGACAACGGGATCGCACGAGATGGTCTCGTGCCGACCCCGTGACCCCTCTGCTGGCGGGGGCTAGAGGATGCTTGGCCACGAACGCGCTGGGCGCAGAACTGAGCATTGCTACGAAGCCAGGACGTGCGGATGATCCCTAAGGGAGATCATGGTACATTGGTTAATGGAATAATGGGCTGTTTTCTGGAAAAGTAGCGTGTGTTGATTAAAAGGATTTTATGTGATTCATTTTCTGGAAAAATGAGGTTTTATTGATTTGGGTTATTTTCTAGAAAAATGACGGAGTATTCTTTTTGTGCCAAAATGGGATTTTGGCGTGTGTTGGAAAATATCTATTTTCAGGGAAAATAATATTTTTGAGAATAATGCATATTTCATCATATGCATGCATGTTGGTCGCATTAATGTATTTTATCTCGTAGTTGTTTGGTTTATACTTACCTGCGGTACCATTTTGTGGTAACGCAGATTTCGATGCAGATGAGGCTGATGGTGAGCCTGAGGATTCGGCTCCGCCCGAGGAGTGATCTGGGATCACTCGTTTTGGTTTGAGACTTGTAAAATATTTATTTTGAATGACTGTATAATTTTTAAACATTTTTACTGACTGTTTAAATTGTATTAACAATTCTGGTACTTAGTTGTATTAATTATCCGCTGCGTTGTTTTTGTACACTGTTGCATGTACACACACTTGGCACTAACGTTGGGATGTGTGACCCTGTTGTCATCATCCCGGCGTCTCGATTCCCGTGTCTCCTTACATGGGTGTCGTGGGCGCCACATAATTCATATAATTTGACAATTTAGAAATGATTGTTGTTCACCTAGTTCTACTAGAATTGGAGTAAACAATTTATAAAATTTCTAATGGAAATATTTTTATTTCTAAGACTTAAAAAATAGCTAAGACTACATTTATGTTAATGAATGTTTAACCTTGTACAATTTGAAAAAGTTCTACATTTATGTTAAACATTATAGTTGGGGTGCGAGTTCTTTATTTATTGATAGTTTAATTCTCATGCTTTTCTTTATTGTTCATTTTTGCATGAACAGTTTTAAGAAGCCAAAGCAAGGTGGCTTTGCCCAAGTGAAATTCAAGCAATACTCTGCAATTACAAGTATTTCACAATCAATGTCAAGCCACTGACCTTGCCCCAAAGTAATTTCCTATTTCTCTGGCTTTCCTCCAAGAAAGGTATGCCCCTATTTCTATTTTTAGCCTCTCTCATAAATCACACTAATGATTTATATCTTGTTCATTTTCTATTTTTATACCCTCGAATATGAGAGAGAGTAGTGTTGGATTTGAAGATATATGATGCCTTAGAAGCTATAACACTTTTTGTTTCTTTTTAATACTAGTTGTTTAATACTAGTTAGTGGGTGGGAGCATCCTATAGATAGCAATCTTTCTTCCATGTTTTCTATAATGGCTAGGTACCAGCTATATATTGTACATTGCAGGATAAATTTTGATGGCACCACTTACTTTTTGTGTCATGAAATTGTAAATTATTATACAGGTTTGGTTAGATTGTAGTCTTGTCCAGGAAATTGCAACTGCATGTTAATTGTGTTAGTAGTAGTTCCTAGTAATGCTCCTTTAGGATTTTAATTGATATTGTTGTGAGCTCAATGGTGTCTTTCCCGCCACAAAGTCTTTAATAAACTTGAAGTCGGTGAGTCTGATCCCTTCCACCAGTTTAGCCTCTTTTGTTTTGGCAGACATTTCTCTTTTATATTCTTTTTCTTTTTTCCTCTCTCTTTTTCTAATCTTTAATTTCATTCCCTAATTTTGGAATAATATTATAGTTTTGGGTAATTTATTTGATCGTAGATTTTATGCTTTTATAGTGATGGACTTAAAGTAGGTGTGAATTAATTCAATAACTTTAGTGGAGAAATACCATCATGGATGGCCCTTTTTACCAAGCTTCGTGTTTCTTTATGGTAACAATTTCGTAGGTACCACTCCTCCGAATATAGGAAACCTTTTATTTCTTGTGAGCTTAAGCGTCGGAAACAACAGTTTTCATGGCTCAATTGCAAATGATTTGTCTCATCTTCACCGTTTGGAATTCTTAGACTTTGGATATAATGAATTTAGCGGAGAAATCCCTTCATGGATGGGGTTGCTAACCAAACTCCGATAATAACAGTTTTGTGGTACTATTCCACGATCTTTATCAAACATATCTTCACTGCAACTAATTAGTCTTGCATACAATCAACTTTTGGGCTCCATACCTTCCTCTATCTTCAATATATCTCCCTTGCAAGGAATTTTTCTTGGAGCAAACAAGATTTCAGGTTCGATGCTCTCCATTTTCTTCAACATGCCTTCACTGCAAGCCTTTGACCTCGTCAATAATATGCTATCTGGTGCGCTACCAATATTGATGTTTGATAATCTTCCCAACATACAATATTTTTCCATCACTGGCAATCCGTTTTCTGGCCGTCAACTCCCACCCATTTTGTATAAGTACGAAAAGCTACAAATTCTATCCCTATCAAGAAATTATTTCACAGGATGGCTACTCCTGGAGACAGGGAACTTGACCATGCTTACAGGGTTGTATCTTGGTGACAACAACTTTGAAGGTATCTTTTAAATTTATTTTAGTCAATCACAATCTTTAATCGATTAGCAAAACACCATTGTATTCCATATTGATCCTTCTCGTAGTCCCTCCCTTTTTGCTTAGAATGTCAATTAGAATTTAGAAACATTTATTTTAAGTATTTCGTCAATGCCTACCATTTTATAATTAGAAGAATCATTTGTTGTCAATCTAGATGGTCACTTCAGATCCATTCACCTACCTATTTTATATATTGTACCTATAAATACATGACATGAATCAATTAAGAAAACTACACCCAACACGATTGGTGATTTGAGGCTCCTCTCATACCATCTCCCAACAAATGCAGGCCTCTTCCTTCCAAATCTTCGGCAGCTTATTCTTGGAGAGAATAAACTTGCAGGATCAATTCCAAATTCTATTTCCAATGCTTCCCAGGTCACTCTCATAGGCTTTAGTAGGAACTCATTCACGGGCACAATTCCAAACACAATTGGTAATTTGAGGCTCCTCCAATGGCTCAACCTAGGATTCAATAATTTGACTAATGAATCTCCAGAATTGAGTTTTTTGTCTTATATGGAAAAGTGCATACATCTGGACATATTCCAGCATGCTTAAAAAATATGACTTCTTTAAGAGCTCTCTACTTAGGCTCTAACCAATTGACTTCTACAATTTGTTTGAGCTTATGGAGGCTTTCATATCTATTGGAGCTTGACCTATCAACAAATTCTCTAAGTGGCCATATTGCATTAGAGATTGGAAATATGAATGTCTTGAGAATATTGGATTTGTCAACAAATCAATTCTCAGGTAATATCCCAGTAACGATTGGTGACCTTAAAGATCTAAACAATCTCTCTTTGGCATTCAATCAACTAGAAGGTTGAATTCCTTTACATTTTGGTGCACTGGTAGGCTTGGAGTTCTTACATCTTTCTTATAACAATTTATCTGGTTGGATTCCCAAGTCTTTAGAAGTGCTCTTATATCTCAAATATCTAAATGTCTCATTTAATAAACTACAAGTTGAAATTCATGAAAGAGGACCATTTTTAAACTTCTCAGCTGCATCATTTATGTCAAACAAGGCACTCTACGGTGTGAGTCGATTGCAAGTTTCCCCATGCAAAGGAGGTGCTTCTTTTCCACAAATACTAAAGTATATATTACCTTCAATTGGTCTAATAATGCTCGCATTGCCCATTTCATTAGCCTGGACAAGATTATGCCAAAGGAGGAATGCCAATTTGTCAGGTGACACAAACATATCACCTTTAGCAACATGGAGAAGAATTTCACACCAAGAAGTTCTACACGCAACAGAAGGTTTTAGTGCAAACAACATACTTGGAGAACAGAGTTTTGTGTCAGTTTATAAAGAACACTCTTAGATGGCACAAATGTTGCAATAAAAGTTTTAAATTTGCAATTAGAAGGAGCGTTCAAAAGTCTTGATATAGAATGTGGGATATTATGCAATATTCGACACTGAAATCTTGTCAAAATCATCAGTGCTTGTTGTAACATGGACTTCATCTTTGTTATTCAACACCTATAGTTCATTGTGATTTGAAGCCAAACAATGTCGTGTTGGATGCATATTTGGTTGGACATATCTCTGATTTTGGTATTTCAAAGCTCCTAAGTGATGGGGTTTCTTTCACACAAACCATGACTCTTGCTACAATTGGATATATGGCACCAGGTAATGTAAAATGCCTTTCTATAATCATTCTTGTTGTATGCATATACATATTTATTCTCTTTTTGTAACATATAGACCTCCACACTTCGATTCATTCTATTATTTTCTTATCATTTATAGAATATGGATCTGAAGTAGTTGTTTCTACCATGGGGGATGTGTATAGTTTTGGCATTTTATTGATGGAAACTTTCACAAAAAAGAAGCTCACTGACGATATGTTTAGTGAAGGAATGAGCTTGAAGAAATTGGTGGAGGAGTCCGCGTTATCCCTTTCAGTAATTGAAGTTACTGATGCAAATTTGTTAAGAAACGAAAGTGATTATGCTGCTATGGATGAGTGTTTATCATTAACTATGGGATTAGCTTTGGGCTGCTATACAGATTCACCTGAACAGAGGATTGACACAAAAAACATTTCAACTACACTTAACAAGATCAACTTAAAGTTTCTCAAAAATATTGGGGGCTAATGTAAGAGACTCAAGTTTGTTTATGAATATTAATTTCATGTTTGTGACACATCAATAGGTTTCATGTGTTTGCTTTCCCAGGCATACTACATTGACCTAATATACTTGTTCATGAATTATGTGTATGGCTTTATTCAATACTTGTTCTTGAAATATGTTTATGGCTTTATGTGATTATCTTTAATTATAACCTTGGAATCTAATGCCAAACTTATTTTAACCAATTATTATGGGCAATGTAGCTCTCTCAAATGAAATAAATATATGCTTCTGAACCTAGATTTTATTATGTTTGGTCATCAAGAGCGTCTAGAACCTCCAACTTAAAATAATAAAACACCCAAAGTGAAGACAATGATGGATAAAGTAACTTAAAATTATATGCTTGAATCTTTTATTGTGATCATCGATCAGATCAATCGATGGCTAGGATCTGAGAGAACCAAATAACCCAATATTTTCTAAGATACAAAGATCATCTTCGTTTATACAAAGTGCGGTCTACTGATAAATTCTGTGTTCCTTTTTCTCAGTTAATATTTTTGCAGATTTTTTCACTCCCCCTGTCCCCTCTTTTACTCTTTATGGGTTGACTTCAGTGATTGGAGTTTGGATCATTCCAGGAGAAGAATTTTAGATGTGATGTGGCTATTTTTAATGGCTAGGATTTGATTACGGGTTATTCAAACCGACAAGGAGATTGATAAATAAATTGTAATTAATTTGATGGTGTTGATGTTTTATATATCACTTTATGTACTTGAGGAACTTTGTTGGATGTAATGGTCTTAAAATAGAAATTTAGGTGCTACTGTCATGTGTTGATGGCTGAATGTAGATGTCTAGGTTAGTGGAAGAAGAATCAAATTATCAATTAGTGAGATGTTTGAGTTTGTGCAAAAGTGTTATGCAAAGATAGCTTATTGCTTTGCTTGTTGCTTTAACTGGACAACTTAAAATGGAGTATTTTAAATGGCTTATTGCTTGGTAATAAAAGCTTTACATGAGTTTTCAATGTTAGTTGGTATGTTTTATTTAAGTTATTTAGTTTCGAATAAAAGAGTACATGACTTATAATGAGTTGTTTCATTTGATATTTAAGATTAAACAAGTACAAAAGATTGTAATTATTTCTACGTTTCGTGTAGGTATACAACTAATTAATACCAATAACTCACATATCAAATCCTATTTTGAGCATGGATTATTTTGCATACACTTGGGTAATTGCTCTAGAGTAAAATGTACCAAAGGAAATTTAAATAAACATACGTTATGTCTAAATTGAAATTAAAAAAAAAAACAATAATAAATCATAGCACTCCTTTTTTTATATTATTATTATAGGACAAAAGTTCAATAATTTAGAAGTTTACAAGTTGTGCACTTTTGTTAGTCTTGAACTTGGGCTGGGGATTGCTAGATGTTGGGCTCTACTAGGTTTATATGGGCCTGTCGTTTTTGTCCCAAATTTAAACCCTTCTGAAAAAATTAGAAAACCTGCAAAGTTGTCATTTAGGATGTTGGGGCTCTAAAGTTGTCACTCTAAAAATGCATTCAAGTCGAGTCTAACTTACACTTCGAAGATATTAATTATGTACATGAACTTATATAGTTATTATCNTATATATATATATATATATATATATATACTAGGTGAAAGCAACGTGCAATGCACGTTTTCTTAGTTTATATTTAATTTTTTTTTTGTAAATGAAGGTTCTTAATGGATTCCAACGTGAGGTTCAGTTGCTTATGAAGAAAACATTATAAAGATTAGGTTCACTCTTAACATGATTAAGGGCAGTTTCCTGGAACCAAAAGCAAGAGGAATAAGGTAATAGCTCATGAAAAAAAATCTCAGACACATGCTATTCAAGAAAAACAGAACGGCCTGTTAAAGGATGTAATTTTGGTTTTTAAATAAGTGGTATAAAATTTGAAGATTATGGTGATAGCGGCAAGAAGCATGCTCCAATCAGCTAACGTGTTAATGAAAGTCCTAGGGGCAGCCCAAGTGATTATAAATTAGGGTTTTGTAATGGGCATTTCGGGAAAAAAAAAAGGAACAATTGTGAAATAGAGATAAAGAAAAAAGGCAGGCGCGGGGGTGCAGACATATTTAATTCCATATCAAAGAAAACATTTACAACCTCACATGAATGCCAAACAACTGGATGCTGATACTTTGCAGATTGTAACAGTAACATAAAAGCATTTCTTTTAACCATGTGCCCCCAAGTCATAGAATCACTGCCAGAAAATTACCTGGGTACCAACCAACAGGAAATCATCTACTTTTTCAAGACCAGCAATGGTACTATTCATTATATATCCTGATCGCAGATCAGCATCAGGGTTCATGCCATTTCCTTCACACCATATATTGTTTGACCCCAATTTGTTTAAGAAATCTTTTAGTGCCATCATGGATTCAGCATCAGATAGCTTGCCAGCAATCCCAACAATTTCCTCCCCCTTAACTTGATGCAATACCTCAGCAACCACAACAAGAGCATCACGCCAGCTAATTGCCTTAAAACGCCCATCAGCACCATGAATCATAGGGTCATTTAGCCTCTACCTCTTCAAACCATCATAAAAAAAAACGAGTCTTATCTAATATCCACGCTTCATTAATGTCCCGCAACAAGTAAGAGTAGATGGCGTAATAGGTAAACTAATACATAGAAGATAGTTACGTAACATTCCTTTTTAGCTGACTAGAAGTTCCAAAAGTTTATACTTGTATACCTATAAGTCTAAGATTGTCCTACAAAGGACAAGACGGGAACCAAAATTCTCCACTCTATTTAAATGAAATGCAAAAGATAAAATGAATTATGCATATTAAAGTTTATTTTTTTCCTTTATAAAAAATCGAGGTCAAATACAAAGTCAGTTTCATTAACTCTTCAAGTTCCACAGTTGACATAGGAATCAAACCATTAAATGGTTGAGTCAAATCTAGAGAGAGAGAGAGAGAGAGAGAGAGCGGCCTTAAAGCACCGCTAATCCAAGCCAGTAACTGAAGAAATCATATTTACAAGGAAGAAGCCATGGAAGTGAGACAAGATTGGTTCATTTATTCCAAAGTTTGATCAGGTGCTCAATTTAATCAAACTGCTATGATATACGATAGCATAATTTACCTCTATGTTTGATCAGGATCAGGGGATAAAGAATGCGGATGTAGCGGCAATAGTAACCATGATGAATTTCTATGGCCCAATGGAATCAATCAACGTTTGTCGCCAATCAGAGCAATTTTTTCAGAGAAACTCTGTGTTTGTCATGTAAAGTAAATTACAACCAATGGCGATAATATTTAGAAACACGAACCAGACACCAACATGCAGCGAAAAAGCTTGATTAAGCATCATGAAAACCCATACAACTAAAGCAAAGCAATTACCTCGACGAATTATAGTACAAACAGAATGATGTTGGTCTCTATGATTCAGATGAAGAATAAGTAAAAATAAAAGCAAAAACTACTCAAATAGACAAAAAATAGCTAGGAATGATTCTCTTAGAAAAAGATACTAATTAGAAAAAGTAAAAAAATAGAGATCTAGGATGCCTATGCTTGGTTTTGTATGTAGAGTATCTTAATTCCCATGTGGTTTTCATATTTTTTTTGTCATGTGTTCAGAGGTACAACCATCTTTGCACAAAATGAAGTAGAAAAAGAAAAAACAGAAAACGTCGCAATTTAGCATAAGATATTCACATGACAAAACCCATACAAATTAAACGCAAAAACCCTAAATGCAAACTATTTACACATACCCAAATGCACGAAACAGAGGTCCAGAAAATCCGCAAAAATCCAAATTCGAAGTACGAGATGCCAAAAACATTTACACAAAATCCGGTTAGCAAATTTCCATCGAGCAAGCTTCTGTTGATTGCGATTTCTGTCAAGCCCTATGAATCCATTTAAAAACCTCATAAAACCTCATAACTTCGAAACCACAAAAAACCTAAAAAAATCTAAAAAGACTGAGAAATACTGGGTAGATTAACCTTTTAGAAGCAATCTTTTGGAAAAAAATGTCACCGACCACCTGCTTCCCATGTCGAGAAAGAAATAGTGAACCCAACCATCACAATTTTCTCATCCACTCTCCACAATTCATTTTCTCCCCTAAATCGGCGCTATAGTCTGCCACTGGCGCCCTCTGTTGGCGAAGAAGAGCCCATCATTGGCGCCCTCTGTTGCCTTGACGACATTTCCAGATCGCCTTTTGCTCGAGAGGTTTTCAGAAAGGAGAGAAATTGATAGAGAGCGATGAATGCGAAGAGGTTGGTGCTGGAAGCGTTACTTTCTATTCTCATAAATATTCTTTTACAGCAACCAATGAAATAAGTGAAGTTAGACGACGCAGACGGATTTAAAGGGAAGTTGACAGAAAATTACTTCTCTCCGTTAAAACAAGAAATTTCTGTTCGATAGGCTCTTTATATATATAGATAGAGATATATATATATATATATATATATATAT
>QEOW01001612.1:416744-438161 GCA_003123825.1 Juglans hindsii | reverse complement strand
GACAAAGTGCAAATGAGAGTTTGAGAACATGTACGTACATTGGGTTATTCATGGTGAATTTAATACTAATAAGCTCCGTTGCCACGATACCTAACCAAAAAAAATCTTGGTATCCCCTTTTATTTTCTTGAATTTATTTATCTCATCAAACTATGGATGCATAACACCCCCATCGATCAAAGCCTAGTACGGGTTCAAGCTGGAGTCACACCGGCAATCGTCTTCGATAATAAACAACTTCTTGTCGTGACTCCACATGAAGAAGATTTATCTTGCGGCAACCTAAGGTTTCAATGATCCTATCCATTAATGCATGACTTCTCAACTAGCGTTATCTCAGAGCACCGGCCCCATCGGCTATCTTACCTGCAATTATCCCATAAGTTAAAGTGGTTTTACCAGCTTAACTAAGATAAAATATATTATTTTTTGTGTAAAGACGATGTCATTGTTGTAGAATGTAGAACCTCTTGGCAAAGGGGCGCGGGGCGTGGCCCACCCAAAAGTTTGAAAAAAAAAATATATATATATATTAATTTTTTATAATTTAATAGAATTATATTAATCTTATTTTGTGTTAGCCTCTCCTAAAAAATTATCTTGACCCCCCCTCTACAAAATTATTTTGATTTTATAGATTAATTACTTATAAGTCCAATTAGATTCAATACTTGATGATTTTGTTTCTTTAAAAGAACGCAAGATACAATTTTAGACATTTTGTATTTCTTTTGTGTGATATATTTGTATAAGTATCTTTATGTTATTTTAATGATATATTGTTCTTGACATATCATATACTTTTTTAATACATAGGTTGTATTAAATGTTTTTTATTTTTATTTTAGATCTTACTATCATATTGTTCTATACTGAAAAAATTGTATAGAAATAGAACAAAAAATAATTTATTATAGTTTTAGCTTTGCTTGCCCTCCCAAAACAAATTCCTGATTCCGCCACTGCCTCTTGGAATTTTTTATCATCTTCTCAACATCTTATGATATTATGATNAATGATTTTGTTTCTTTAAAAGAACGCAAGATACAATTTTAGACATTTTGTATTTCTTTTGTGTGATATATTTGTATAAGTATCTTTATGTTATTTTAATGATATATTGTTCTTGACATATCATATACTTTTTTAATACATAGGTTGTATTAAATGTTTTTTATTTTTATTTTAGATCTTACTATCATATTGTTCTATACTGAAAAAATTGTATAGAAATAGAACAAAAAATATTTTATTATAGTTTTAGCTTTGCTTGCCCTCCCAAAACAAATTCCTGATTCCGCCACTGCCTCTTGGAATTTTTTATCATCTTCTCAACATCTTATGATATTATGATTTTGAAAAATTAGAATCGATCATTGGACATCACATTAAAGAACGATATGAAAATGATAAATAGATATTTTCTTAATCCTACAACAAACAAAATATTCTGTTAGGAATGATTTAAAAAAGCTGGTCACCGATAATATTCCAAGTGTGAGCAAAAATGTCAATGAGTTTGGAATTACAGATCATGTTCAAAGTCATGATGAATGTGCATTGCCGAAATATTACAGGATACTGTGAAAGAGTCCTAAAACTCCCGATGGCATGCATGTCTATGCAAGTGTGTTCCAAAACTTGTGCAGAGAAAGAAATAGAAAAAGTTGGAGAATTTTCTGATTTGAGGGGTCAAGGGAAATGAGTCAGAATATACCCCCATTTTTGTCACCATGCACCCACCTGAATAATTATAAGTTCTGTGCAGATATTTTCCACATGAATTCAGCACCAAGGCCACAAACGGAGGAATAGAGGACATGTGTCCATTGGATCGCCTAATAAACTTAGAGCAAAGCTTAATTAAGCTTGGTTTATGCAGCTAATTAAGGCAGACTGATACTCCAAATTAGGCCAAAAAAAAAGTGGTTAGGATGATCAGTTTATCCTAACAGGCCAGGGGTACTAATCCTTTCTTTATCTTAAATTTATTGTTTTTAATCATGGTACTCATTTATTTGATGCATTTTTAATTGAGAAATGCTTTAGCCACAAAAAAATTACACAAAAGTAAATCTACAAATTGACGTAGCTTGATGCAGTACGTTAAATTATAAAGTTAATTTTATTGTAAAGTAGATCTAACGGATCACGTAAAGCCTCGTCATATATTAGTCTACTAAATTAAAATTCACTTAAAATAAATTAAGGATGCAGAATAAATAATAAAAAAAAACATTTCTCTCACAGTTATATTCCCATCTAAGTCTAATAATAATTAACATGCTCGATCACTTTTATAATTTCACTCGGTAGAATTTACGATCACTACACCTTATCGTTTTTATATATATAAGAAATTTCTTTGTCGAATATTGTTGGAGTTTAGTTTTAGAATATTAATTTTGAATATATATATATATATATATATATATATATATATGTATGTATATGTATATATAACCTTCAGTATAAAATATTCCTTCATCTTAGATGAAAACTATTAATAAAACTGGAATATTGTCTTATTCTTTTAAAAAGATTATTGAATATTATTGAACCTATATTTGATAATGTTTGAAAATAAGTTAAGAAATATTTTAGTCACAAAAAAATTTTATAAAAATAAAATATAATTATAAAAATATTTTTATTATAAAATAAATTTAACGTGTCACATAAAATTAAATTAATTTATAAATTTAATTTTATAAAATCTTTTTATATTTATAACATTTCTCGTCAATAAACGAGAAGAAATAGGAAGATGCTAGCACCGTCAGCTTACACCGAGCTAGGCAGGGGTTTGATATTTTTGGGCAGAAAGGTAACGGAGTTTCATGTGCGTGGGGGGCGTGTTAATTGGACAATTGGACTAACGTTTGAAAGAAAGAACAAAATGATGAGGTATTAAGTGTGGACCACCGACACGTGCCGATCTTCACCGACATTCACCGTTATGTTGTTGACTTTTGTAAGGACAAACCGAAAGTGAAAGAAAGCCAGAATGCCCAACGTCGTGGAGTATGATGATACCATGATCACCTGCGTGCGTACGTACCTGCATGCATCCATCAAATCACATCCAAATTAAAATTTTTACAACTTTTGTTTAAATTAATTAAATAGTCCTCTGTCTTAAGACATGTTTTTTAAGTTCGCATTTAATGATTTTTTTGTTAATTAAAGTTTTAATGTACATCATTTTTTATATAATTTAAACATATAATTTAAAATAATGTTAGATATAATTTTAAACGGATTAATCCAAATTTTTAGAAGGATGTAGCACAAACTCTATTTTCACACTCCACCCACTCGAAAGCAATTATTTCTATTATAGGCTAGGGACGGTTTTGGTTTGACATACATATATATATATATGTATATATTCTACCCCACTAACCTCCCCTAAAAAAAAAAAAAATTCAAAAGGCAATGAGTTTGGTCCAACCCTAAAATATATAGCCTAGTCCTAAGTCAACCAATAATACATTATAAACTTTAATAAAAATCAGACCATACTCTGATCTAAAAAGTTGTATCCTGGAGGATAGACTTTCAGACCTAGCTAGCTTGCATTTTGTTTTATGCGAATTCCAGATTTTTCCACTGCATGGACACAATTAATCCTCATTCACATAGGATATTAAATACTTTGACTGCAAAATTAAATTATATAAAAGTGAACTTATAAATTAACACAATTTGATATAGTATATTAAATTATAAATTTATTTTTATTATAAGATAAATATAACGAATCTCATAAAATTATATCGATTTGTATAATTATTTTTATGTAATCTTTTATGTCTGTAATAGTTCTCATTCACATATATATACATGTTGGCTTGATTAATTTCATCAGATTTATATAACATTAGTCTTATGTTTACACACTTATTTTTGGTTGAAAGCATAAAATTTCTCTAGCAATAGCATATTAATTAATAATTGTAAGTGTCATATGAGATCAATCTAAATTCTAAAGACATTCAAAAGTAGAGCAAAAGAGGAGACCAAAATGGATGAATCAATTGTGTTTGGGTAGTGAAGTATCTATGAATAGTAGTGAAAAATTAATGAAAAATTAATAATAGAATATTGAATAGTAATAAATAATAGTAAAAAGTAGATGAAAAGTAATAATAAAATAATAAATAGTAATGAGGTATTCTCAGAATGAAAATACCTTACACTCAAACTAGGAAGAAAGATAAGAGGGAGAAATGAGAAATGGAGAAGCACAAGAAGAGCATGTTATCTCGTTTCAATTTGATTTTTTTTTTTTTTTAAATGTAGACTTTCAGTTTTTTCTATAAATTTACCAAGTATACTATTTGTTCTTTAAAAAAACTTTTAGCTTGTTAAAAGTATTTTTTAATCTTCCAAACTCAAAGTCAAGCAAACACTTGGGATGTTTGGATACAGAAATGAGACACAAAATTTTCAAGATTCTTAAAATTTATCATAATTTCATTATCAAATATTACTAAAAAACAAAACGTTTTTCAATTTAAAATTTTTAACTTTTTCATCTAATCATTACCTAATAATTATCCAAACACAAAAAGAAATATAACTTTTACAAACTTTAAAACAAAATGCAAAAATCAATACAATTCTTATAAACTTTAAAACAAAAACTATATTTAAATAATTTTTTTTTAACTTTGCAATATTTTTATTCAACTTTTTCTTTCTCATTTTTCAAAACTCAATAAAACATTTTAACTCAAATAATTTCACCATTATTAATAGAATTCTAAGATATGCCAAGTGTCCAAATGAACCCTTAAGCTCTTCAGGGTGATGGAGATTTTTCTTTGAACAATACTACGAAAGATTTTTGGTAGAGTTGGGGTTCTAGTAAAATAGTTGTGATATGGTTGTTTGTGTATCACTATTCTATTATTAAGGTCTTATTTGGGGTTGCATTAGAGGTTTTAAAAAAATGCTTAAAAAGCCTTAAAAAATTTTAATAATAAAATTAAATTTGTTTGAGTATTATATATTAAAGCATCTTTTAATTTCAAATAAGCTAAAAAGCACGTTTGAAAAAAAAAAAAACATATCAAATGTGTTTTTTCTGGATAATGCAAAACTTTTAATTTTAAAACATACTGTCAATGGGTGAAAACATCTATACAACTTTCATATAATTACGTGTTTTCATTTGATCTTATCACGTGCAACTTTCAAATTATCTTTTATGTAATTTCTTTCTCAAAAAAAAATATTTTTTTATATTATTTTCAAACAAATATAATATTTTTAAAAAAACAATAAATAACTTTTTAAGAATAAAGCTTATTACTTAAACTCTACAACTAAAATTACTCCCAACATGCACTAAACTCTGTCTACTTGATAACCCTCGTATTAATCATTGGTAAAAAGGGATAGAGAAAATAAGATGATAATTAAATATATATATATATATATATATTTATATATATATATATATATAAAGGGATTGGGATAATATTATGATAATGGAGTAGTTCTTGTTATTAATTCCAAGATTTTATAATCTGGAATCATCTATTTGTTAATCAAGCCACTGAACCGTCCCTTTTATTGTTGTTTTGTCTTTTGGCTGTTATGAAAAAAGAACCTAGTACTTACAAAAATAAAAATAAAAATAAAAAATATAATACCACTGTTTTTTTTTTTAAATTCAGAACCTGTAAATAAGGAATTTTGTTATGTACAAATAAATTTGTGTACTATTCTGTATATTAATATTATTGTATTCATATTTTAAATTTGAATTAATATTGTTTTTAATAAAAAAAATTTGTGATCAATTATATTAAATAAATATACACATTAATACACAAAATCGTTTGCGATTAAATTTTTCCGCAAGCATAATACCATTAATACCTAACATTGGTGTCCTCCGTCTTTTGGCACAGTAGGAGACGAGGGCAGAGACAGAGGCAGAGAGCAAAAGTTGGAAAGGGAGTGCAGAGAGGAATTGGATTTGAAGCAAAGAAACAACGACACAAACCAATCTTCATGGGACCCAAACATGAGCCAACCAACCACGAGGCTTCTACATATTCTCCCTCTCTCTCTCTCTCTCTACTCTCTCACAAAAAGTCTCCTACAAAATCTTTTTCTGCTCTCCTATAAACCCCCTCCCCTGTGTCTCTTCTACCTCTCGCAATACAAAACTTGTGTAGCTCCCCTGCTTTCGCTTCCTTATTTGGCTCCAAAGTCTCCCATTTTAACGCCTTTAGAATCTGAAAAACAGCAGCGCCCAACTTGGATTCACTCTTTCTTTCTTTACAGAGAGCTCGCTCTCTCTGCTCTGCTTTCTTGCTCCGTGTTCAGAGTTTTGGGATGGGTTCCTTGCACGTAAACGCTTTTGGGTATCCGATTCTGTTTTTGGTCCAATCGGTTTAGCTTTTGAAATCTAACCCAGATTCGAATATCGGTATTTTTTTTTTATTCTTTACCAGATTTTGGATTCAGTGTTCGTAATTTTTGTATTTGGGGGGATATCTTTTCGTTTTTTCTGATATCTATATTAGCTTTTTTGACCCATCTCGAATTCTCTTCAATCACCGAGTTCAAAGAATTGTCTCCTGGTTTTACTTGTTGGAGCCTTGAGAGGGAGAGAGAGCCGGACAGAGCGATATCTTCTGTTTTGGATTTTCCTTGTTTTAGGTATCCGATGGCTGCTGGGAATCATGGCAAATCCAAGTTGGGTGTTGATGAATCACTGAGAATGAGCCAAGATTGGGAGATTGACAACGGCAAGGGACCTGAGTTTAGCTCTGAGAGGCGGCGTTGGAAGTCAGTTTTTGATGAAGCTTCCATGTCGAGTAGGCCTCTCAAGAAGATCCGAAGCCCTGAACGTCAAAACCCAATTCATTCCTCTGCTTCTTTAGCTCACCAACCTCATCCATTCTCCATTCCCAGCTCAACTTCCTCTGTAACTCTTTGTCCTCCTCCCCCTCCTTCAAGACTTGCGTTTCCTTTTGCATATGAAGGATCTCAACAATCCTTTCAGTTTCCCCACCAATTTAGAACCACAACTTTGCCGATGTATCGCCCACCACCGCTGCAACCACTACAAAATCAGCAGGAGATGATTTCTTTCGCTTCGAAACAACATCATAGCGTCGCTTATTCGCAGTTCTTGGGCGGAGACGTGGCGCTGATGCATCTCCAGCAACAGCAGCAGATTCTTCAATATTGGAGTGATGCACTGAATTTAAGTCCCAGAGGAAGGATGATGATGATGAATAAGTTGGGGCCGGACGGTAGGCCTTTGTTTCGTCCTCCGGTGCAGCCCCTACATACTACCAAGCTTTACAGGGGAGTGAGGCAACGGCATTGGGGCAAATGGGTAGCTGAAATCCGTCTCCCTCGCAATAGGACTCGCCTTTGGCTAGGCACATTCGACACAGCCGAAGATGCTGCCATGGCATATGATCGTGAGGCCTTCAAGTTGAGAGGAGAGAATGCTAAGCTCAATTTCCCAGAGCTTTTTCTCAATAAGGACAAAGCAGCGTCCACAGCTCCTAGTTCCACTACATCTTCTCCCCCGACTCCCAATGAAAGTTCAAGGTCAAGTCGGTACTCGAAACAACCTAAACAAGCTCCAAAAAGCCTTGATTTGCAGGCTTTAGATATGGAGATAAGGCCGCCAACACCACCACAGCCACAGACCGTAGAAGATAACAGCCATTCAGGATTGGGGTTAAGTGAGGAAGCTCAGGCAATTTCAGCAGGTGCTGATGTAGGGGAAGGTGTTTCACAGTCACGGGAACTGGTTTGGGGAGACATGCAAGAGGCTTGGTTCAATGCAATTGCAGCAGAAGGTTGGGGGCCGGGTAGTCCTGTGTGGGATGATTTGGACACCAACAATAATTTTCTGCTGCAGACTCAAATTCCCTTTGCTATTCCAAATCACCTGGAATTCAATGACTCTGATCTTCAGAGTCAGCAAGAGACCTTAGCCTCAGCCTCCTCCTCCTCCTCCTCATCTTGTCCCATGAAACCCTTCTTTTGGAAGGATCAAGATTGAAAGATCATTCCCAAACCTGTGCGCAACCTTTCCTTTTTCTCTATAGGATCAATAAGAAGGCTTAGAAAGGCCTGCAAAATCCTTGTACTCTTTATAATATGCATCTTAGGATAGTCTAGCCTGAATTTCCACCTTTTCCTCTCCCTGGTTGCTCATTTATCACAAAACAACCAGTGATTCCCATTTGGAAGTTGATAACTTTGTTAGGATCATCGAAGTTTCAAAGTTCAAACCATCGTTGGCTTTGAGTTGTGAACTCAATACACATCCCCACTACCCCCCATTAAAGCTTCGATTCTCCTCCACTCCATCTGCTGCAAAAGGCTGAATATTTTTCCAGGCCTTTCAGCAGTGGCAGTACAGATCATTCCTTAGGAATCGTTGAGCAGTGACGTTTTAGCTTTTTATGTTTGTTAAGGTCATGCAGTGGTTGTCGTTAATTATCAAAGTGCTGGACCAGCACAGAAGAAGACGGTTTTGTGATCTCCTTCAGTTGGTCCCCTTAAATCAGTAGCTTTGTTTCAATCGTAGATTGTGTAGTACTTCTTTCTAATCTTACCATTGTAATGTTAAATATCCCTTTTTTTCTTTTCCTTCAACAAAAGTTATAATTACAGATCAAGTAATTTGCATCATTCTCACTTTTATTCTGTTGGTTGTATTCCAAATTTGTTGTTTACCACTTATATATGCATAGGCTTCTTAATTTCAACTAACATGCTGCACCAATTGTGGGCGTCACGCTTGTCTTTCAAGATTTTCATGGTCTTCCCACAATATTGAGCTTGGTACTTACAAATTCCAAATTAGATTATTTATAATTCTTTAGGACTTGTTTTGATAGCGAGATGAAATGGTTTTAGATGAGATAAATAAAATATTATTAAAACATTATTTTTTAATATTAATATTATTATTATAGAATTTGAAAAAATTAAATTATTTTTTATATTTTATATAAAAATTTAAAAAATTTAAAAAATTTATAATAATAATATAAGATAAATTGAAAATATTTCTGTATCCAATAAAATATTAACATTATCTAAAAGGCACATGACCCAAAGACATTGTTCATGATTGCTAAGCATTAGAGTTCATAGTGGAGAAGGATAGTCAATTACTAAGCAAAAATAGATCTATAAAATTTTCATGGTCTGCTGGGTTCTGGCATTTAATTAGGTGGGGATGATAAGCCTTCCATTTTGTTTGTAGACAAAACAAAAAATAAATGTCCTTTTGTGTGGGAATCCTCAAATCTCTCATATTTTAGGGACTTGTTAATCACATCTCCAAGTATAAACAACATATTGTAATACAACCTTTTCACATTAATTAGTGTCATTAAACCTATCGAGATGGGTCATCGACTTTATGGTAAGGTGGGGCCGGTCGCCGTCCCATGAGATAAACCAACATTTCTTTTTTGTGACGGCACGATCTGAATTTAATAAGAAAGTGGACATCTTTTTTTTTTTTTTCAATTTAAAATATGTTTCAGTGATGGACTTTACTGAGATTTTTTTCTGAGATTAACAAGCTGAACGGCGAATGTTAATCCATTAGGAAATCAAGGTTATTGAATAATTCTGCGTACGATTATGAAGTATCTAAACGTCGTGTAGTTATTTTAAAAAAAAATATGGTCTATTATTAAAAAATTAATTTTTTTCATATAAATCTTATATTTTATTCACTTTTTTCAAAATAATTACACAACAGTTACACAATTCACGATTGTAAATATATTTTCTCATAAATATTATAGAATCCATTTCATATATCTTTCTTTAGTCAACACATTTAAACAAAGAAATTGAAAAAATATTTTTCCTACTCGTATGTGCTTGGTTTTAAGTAGTTTCTTTTATGTCAATTACTTATAATGATCAGTTTTTTTATATACAAGTAAGTTTGTGTATCAATCTGCGTATTAATATTATTGTCTTCATATTCTAAATTTAAATTAACATTATTTTTAATAAAATCTACTTTTTTAACCAGTTATATTAAATGAGTACGCGTATTAGTGCACAGAATCGCTTATAATTAAGTTTTTTCTATAACCATATACCTAATATTTCACATCACCGACTGTAATAAAGCTTAAGACGTGTAGTAGTGATGGATTAATGATTGGCAAATTTCTTTAAACCAAACCCAATATAAAATTAATAAGTTGTAAATTAAGTACAGATATTACTTAGCTGGTCATGAGTGTTTTAATTTCAAAATAAATGGCTTTAGTTATAGAATAATTTGGATTTGGTATATGTGTGTGAATAAAGTATAAGATGGATGTGAGTGCTCTATTATTCAATTTTCTTTTGGAGTACCAAACTCAGCCATGCACTTCTCCAAGTTCTCAAGGCATGAACAGAAACTAAACTGTGCTATCATTCTACTCGCATCTTATAATATTTTTGTAATATTATTTATTTTACAAAATAAGAGTTGATATAAAGATTGATATATAATCTTTATAAGGAGATATTAATTTAAGAGCGCAACTTACGGTTTTTAAAATTGACTTCCTTTTTTTTTTTTAGTATTGTTATTCTAAAGCTTTTACACCACATGTTATTTACGTTGAGAATAGAATAATTGATTGATGAAATACTGTTAGAATAATGATAGATTTACTATTTCTTATCACCTATTTATTACTCCTTTTATTTTATTTTTTTATTTTTTATTTTTACTTAATAGTTAAGGAAGTGATCATTAGTGAAGTTGTATATTTTTTTAATTTTTTCTTAATGATTAAAAATGTTAAAAAAGTATTCAAAAAAATAAAAATTTCAAACACACTATAAAATAATAAAAATTTAAAAAAATAGTAAATCTGTCATTGTCCATACCGTTAATTGTTAAAAGTATAAGTGTTTCTAACTTATAGTTGTCGATAGAGTTGAGATCTGGCTTATCATGGTGATGACGTGGTATGACACGATGAAACTGATAATATCTCGTGAGGCCGCCCACCCACCCCCATGATATTTTCTACAAGGCTTTTGGATGGCCGAAAAAGCCCCAATCAAACTGCATCAACCCAATCTAAAAACTCCAAACCTGATTGGATAATGCAAGTCCACATGGCCTATTAGTTAGCAATAATCCCCAAACGGAGAAAAATAATATCACTTGCGTTTGCGCACAGAGGAGTATTTCAGTTATAAATTTTTTTATAAAAATAATTATAAATTGGTGTAATTTTATGTGATATGTCAAATTATTTTTCATGTATAGTATAAAATTAAGTTAATTTGTAAATTTATTTTTATAAAATCTCTTTGTCACTAAAATATTTTTCTTTGGCACCTAACAAAACTTGTTAAGCTTTCTCTGTCCATCTCATATCATACATTATATATATTTTAAATTTTTTATTTTAAAATTTATTCTTATTAAATTAATTGAATTGTTCTACTTATCATCCATATATCACATTCTTGTTATAAAAAAAATAAAATATTTGTAATGTACAGTGTAGGAGATGTTAAGTAGAATTATTTTAGTACTTATTACCACTCAACAAATTATATTAGCGTTGTAGAGAGAGAGAGAGATAAAAGAAAAGGGAAGAAAATGAAGGAATGGTCCTACATATTCGAGACCTGCATCTTAGGAATGGACCTACCGTCTCTGTTGCCAACGTTGTTTCTCAAATTGGGATGGTACCAAGAAAGATATGGGGAGTTTTTGACGGCCCATATTTTAGAGATTATTTGGAAATAGAGATGGTTCGATTTTATTATGAGTGACAAATCATGTTTACGGATAATAATTGTGTGTTAAGTTATGAATATTTGATTATATAAGTTAATCCGAACTCAATTCGTTAAGTTAAATGCGTCAAACTTTTAAATCATAACTTAACTCATTTATATAAGGCGTCATGTCGTGTCATCCTTTATGACACATTTAGTAATTAATTAGAAATATGTTAACATGACCTGACTCATTTATATCTGTTTGTTTTATGTAAATAGATTGAACTAAAACACATAATTCATTTGACCTGATTAACATAATTTTACATAAAATTTAAAATATCTATTTATTAATAACCACAATATGTTAAAAAATATATATCAATATTTTTCAAATTTTAACATATAATAAAACCAATATTACAAACCATACAATAAAAAATATAGGCATCGGTCTAAAATTACAATTCCAACAATAAAAATAATAAAAACATAAACATGCTGAGAAACACCAACATGATAACTTAATAATAATAAAATTTTAATTTTGAAATAAATTCAAAACGGATCAAAAATAGTTGATTTCGTTTTAAGCAGATTGACTCGTTATTAACCCGTTTATAAATCATGTCTTAATAAGTCAACCAGTTTTGACCCAAATCCGTTAACATCAAATCCAAACTCGCTAATTTCGTGTCGTGTTCTTGTTGGGTTCACGAGTCATGTCATATATTGTCATCCCTATATTTTATCTCATCTTATCTTAGAATTTTTTACCTAATTTTTTTTACATCACTCAAAGATAAACACTTTTAAGTATCAAATCTTCAAATTTTTTTTCATATAATCATTACTTAATTATTACAATTTTCTTAAACTTTTAAACAAAATACAATTCAATTTTTTCAATTTTCAAAATAAAAATCATAGTATAACTAGATACAGTCGTAGAGTATGCAAGCACTGCACAATCCTTGTGAAAAAAAGTGGGGTCCACTATTAAAAAATAAGAGATGCTACTCATCATCCCACACCACACACTGTACATATTTAAAAAAATTATTTTTTATTTTATTTTATTCTTACTAAATTAAATGAGTTATTCTACTCATGATCCATATATCACATACTTGTTATGAAAAAAAAAAAATGAAAAAAAAAATAAAAGAGGTGTGATGTGTGGTGTGTGGGATAATGAGTATAATTTTTCTTAAAAAATTAAAAAATGAGAGATGCTACTCATCATTCCACGCCACACACTGTACATATTTAAAAAAATTATTTTTTATTTTATTTTATTCTTACTAAATTAAATGAGTTGTTCTACTCATGATCCATATATCACATACTTGTTATGAAAAAAATAAAATAAAATAAAAGATGTGTGATATGTGGTGTGTAGGATAATGTGCATAATTTTTCTTAAAAAGTTAATTTTTTTTTTCATATAGGTTCCATATTTACTCACTTTTTTCAAATGAATTGTACGACGCTTGCGCACTCCACGACTATAAATATTGTTTCTCTAAAAAATTATATACTAACAATAATTTAACTTTATAATATTTTTATTTAACTTTTCTCTCACATTTCTCAAAATCCAATAAAACTTATTAGGCTATTTCACAATTATTCACCGATTTCTCATCAAATCTCTTTCCCAAGTATCCCTTTAGACTATTTAAATTTGAGTTTTAAGGATTTGAATTTGAGTTTTAAGGGTTTGAAGATTTCATAAAAATAAATTTTCCTTGATTTTTAACTTTTATTTTTGTAGTATCATGTACGTTAGTCTTTCCTGTACATGAATTTGGGCGGTTTGGGACAAAATATGATAGTAATGTAGGCCACCTCCACAACAAGACGCCGTGTCCCGGCTTGGACTGTGGGTGCATACAAAAAAAAAAAAAAAGAAGAAGAAGGGTAGAGCACGGAATCGAGATTTTCGGATTTCAAAAATCTAGATTCATTTAGGTTTAAACTTGAGTTATAATCGGGTTAATTTTGATCGGGTTCCAGCTCGGATTTAGAACCTAGGTTTCGGAAGAATCCAGATCTTCAAATTTCAAAAATCCTGATTCATATATCCGAGTACCCGATTTAGAAGTCGGATGAACAATCCTAATAAAAATGAGTACTTTTATGTATAAGTCTAAGTTGTGTCATCTCTATGCAAACTTTTATAAAGAAAAAAAGAGGTTCTACAAAAATAAATAAATAAAATAAAATAAAAAATTATTTGTATACCTCTTTTTATGATGAACTTCATTTTTTTAAAAGAAAAATGATATTATGCCGTCGAGTTTGCTTCCTCAATTTAACCGTTTATATTTTATATTTTTATATTTTTAATTTTATTTTCTAAATAGTTAAAAAAATGAATATTAGTGAATTTGTATATTTTTTTAAATATCTAAAGATGTTTAAAGAATATTTGAAAAAAAAATTAAAAGAATATAAATACACTAAGAAGACATCGAATGGTACATGTTGAACCGCATAGAAGCATCCCCCATTTGTGGGTCGTTTTACAGCCACCAACAATCGTTCCCGCTCGTAGCTACCGCTTGACATGGCATGAAAAGGCATTTCCCTTGTTTGTTTCCCTCTTCAGATCCGAAAACTCCCAACCCCTAACCCCCCTGAAGGTTGCCCCTCATTTCCCTCTATCCGAAAACTTCCTCAAATCAAATTTGATCTATAAGTCTATAAAAAAACCAGACCATTTATATACAAGTTACCATATATAGTATCAAACCCAGAAGAATTTAATGGGTGGTGGTGACATTAAAAAGAATTTAAACCCACATTGCATCTAATGGCTGCAAGGAATACTGGCCACAAAGAATTTAAACCCATTTTTATACAAGTTATGGTACGATTATCATCTGGAGCAAGATCTTGAAATGAATGCTTGTGTTTGCTTTTTTTTGTTTTTTTTTAATTTTTGTGTGGTTAGTTAATCTCTATGGGGATTTTTAAAGGAGTTGGAAATTCATGGCTTCTGGGTTATAATTTGTACTGTATCTTCGGCTGTATTTACTATAGGTTGGAATTGCATGGCTTCTGGCTATAGTTTAGCAGGAGATTGCTGACTATAGTTTAGCAGGAGATTTTACATGGACTCTATTTAGCAGGGGCTGTACTTACTAGTTTTTTGCTTGAAGAAGATGGAGGCGAAGGACTTTACAAGGGCTCTATTTTCGGGAGAAAGGGTGTAGCTTGAGCTTGAAAAAGACGAAACAGATCTACCTTTTTGCTTGAAAAAGCTCTGTTCTCAAGAAAAAATGCATAGTTTGAAGAAGACAAAGGGATGTAATTTTTTGCTTGAAGAAGATCTAAATTTTTAATCTATTAGTCATGTCACATGGGATGCCGCATCAAGCGGGATGGTCAAACGGGAAGAAAGAGAGGTGGACATAGTTTTTTCCTTTTAAAAACAGTGTACGATATTTATATATTTAAAGCTAAGTAAAAATACGGGTCATCTTCCAAATTAAGAGAGCATGGTGCTCAATCCCTAGAAAAGTGGGTTTCATACAAGACGTGATTGCAACGTGGCAACTAGCCCAAGTACTATAATTGGTGCAGGAAAAAAAATATCCTACATGAGTGCGCACCACGTATATTACCTTCTCTAAGGCTGACTTTTCTTTCTCAGGGCTTTGAATATTGAATGGGTTTTGCAATGACTTGAAAAAGTCATTGCAGATGTTTTACAAGTCATTGCACATGTTCGTTCAATACTTTCGGCACATGTTATTCAAGGCCGTAAATACTATGGTGTATGCTGCATTAATCTCTAGTTTTCTTTTTTTTGAACAAATTGATCTCAAGTTCTCGTTTCATTATATTGATGTTACATTATTCATGGATTGTTGAATTCTTTTCACTTAGAGTAATATCAGGTAAATAAATTAGGTGTACAAGTCTAGCAGAAATCCTTTGTAAAAATGTCATCCCACCAGAAAAAAAAAATATTTATTTTATATTTTTTTATGATAAAGTCTATTTTTTATAAAATATCTACATGAAATTTATATATTTAAAATTGTAAAAAATTAATACTAATATTTTTATTACAGACTGTTACGGGAGTTTAGCTCTAAGGCATCAACTTTCTATTTTTACTGCTTTTTAAATAAGGGAATTCAGGCGTTGACTTGCCTTATTTTTATGTAATCAATTAGTTATGATTTTGTTAATTTTGGCGTCAATTGCGTTTACGTCCGAATAAGTCATTGTAATTTCTTCCTTGTAAGTTTACTACTTATAAGTTTGGGAAGATTATTATGAATGATATCAAGAAAATATTCCAACAACTTGTTGCCGAGGTGGGGTCCCTCACAAAACAACCCAACTTTTCTCTTTGATTTATTCACAATAGGTAAAGCACACCGGGTCGATCCTAAGTTTCTTTTCCTGTTGATCCACCAGTTACTCGATATATCACTTGAACTTGTAATATTTTGGCATCAGAGTAGGTCATGACGGACTCTCGAGTTGATTGGAACAACAAATGCTAATTTTGGAAGCCTTATAGAACACTTAATGAAAAAATTCGAGGAGACAAGTGCAAAGGTGGATTCTTCGGCCAATAAGGGTTTGGGAGATGGAGAAGGATTGGGGTTAAGGAGTAGGAATAGACAGAACTATGGAGGTGGGAAAAACAAGGTAGTTACCAAACTAGCCAAGTTGGACTTTCCGAGGTACAATGGCTTGGACGATCTGACTAGTTGGATCTACCGAGTGGAGCAATTTTTTGACTACCAACAAACGAAAGAGATTGAAAAATTACTGTTAGTTGCTTATCACTTAGAGGGGGAGGTGTAGATGTGAAACCAATTATTTAAAAATACCGAAGAAATCACATCCTGGGAGGTGCTAAAAAGAGGACTTCGTATTCGATATGGACCAACAATGTTTGAGGATCATTTTGGTTCATTGGGCAAGCTACGGCAAACTGGAATTGTTCGGGAGTACCAACTGCAATTTGAACAATTACTGAGTCGTGTTGGAGAATTGGCCCCAACTCATCAACTGGGGTGTTTCATAAGTAGACTAAAAAAACCTGGGCAAACTGATGTATAGGCTGCTCGTCCACGTCCATCACGGACACCATTGGTCTTGCCCGATTGTTTGAAACGAGACATGCAAAGAGACCTATGGTCTTGGAAGCAAGGCGGACAACAAACATGGAACCAATGCCACCCTCGTTGTCGTTGGCAAACTTAGCAAGGAATAAAACACCACCAATAAGGCAATTGAGTCCAAGCGAAATACAAGAAAGAAGAAAAAATGGATTATGCTTTAATTGTGACGAGAGTTTTACACTAGGCCATTTGTGTAAAAAATTATTTTTCATTGAAGAAATATTTTTAAACGAAGAGGAAGTAGAGGACAATGGAGAAGAGGAACGGTTGATAGATAGCGAGCATGACCCGGTGATTTCACTCCAGGCCATTGTGGGATCAACCTCACCGCAAACCATGAGGATCAGAGGAGTAGTGAAGGGGCATGTTATCACTATTTTGCTTGACACTGGAAGCTCTTACAATTTTTTGAATACCTCATTCTTTGATGCAATGGGCTTACCACAACTACAAATGCGTGGGATGAAGGTAATGGTAGCCAATGGTGAGATGTTAGATTGTAAGGGAAGATGTGATGGAGTTTAAATATCTTTCCATGGTATTTTGTTCACTATTGATTTTTTTTCCTATTAGCCATTGAAGGATGTGATGCAGTTCTAGGCACTCAATGGATGCGGACTTTGAGACCCATCTGTTTGGATTTTAACAAGATGGTGATGAACTTCGGTTACTCGGGAAGACGGATAGAGCCAAAGGGGATCAAGGGTCCAACACATAAAGTGGTGGAAGGAGGAGTCGTGGCCAAAGAATTAAGGCGGAAAAAAACTAGTTTGTTGTGCTAGTTGTTTCCATCCGAGCCGCTGAGTGGAAATGCACCGAATCCAAATTTCTCCATTATATTGGGTGCTAATTTTGCAGGTCCATCAATACTTACCGTTGGCTTGAAAGTAATATTACAAGAATTCAAAAGCTTATTTGCGGAGCCAAGGGGTCTTCCTCTAGACCGAACCCATAATCACACGATAACATTGAAGCAGGGTGCAGGATCGGTCAACGTGAGGCCATACCGCTACCTACACTACGTGAAGTGAGAAATCGAGAAAGTTATCACCAGTTTGTTGCATTCCAACGTGGTGCAACCAAGTAGCAGCCCATATTCTTCACCTGTCTTGATGGCGAAAAAGAAAGATAGATCATGGTGACTATACGTGGATTATAGAGCTCTCAATCTGATCACAATAAAGGACAAATTTCCTATAACCATCATCGATGAGCTACTAGACGAATTAAATGGGGCGAAGGTATTTTCAAAACTTGATCTTCGCTCGGGAAACCATCAGATAAGGATGCACAGCTCGGACATTGAAAAAATAGAGTTTCGCATTCACCATGGGCATTATGATTTCCTCGTTATACCATTCGGACTTATAAACACACCGGCAACGTTTTCAAAATGTTGCACAGTTAAGGATGGATCATGGTGACTATAAGTGGATTATAGAGCTCTCAATCTGATCACAATAAAGGACAAATTTTCTATACCCGTCATCGATGAGCTACTAGACGAATTAAATGGGTTGAAGGTATTTTTAAAACTTGATCTTCGCTCGGGATTCCATAAGATAAGGATGCACAACTCGGGCATTGAAAAAAGGGCGTTTCGCACTCACCATGGGCATTATGAGTTCCTTGTTATGCCATTCGGACTTACAAACGCACCGACAACATTTCAGTCTCTGATGAATGAAATTTTTAAGGCTAATTTTGCGAAGGCATGTCTTAGTCTTCTCCGACGATATTTTAATATATAGTCAAAATTGGTAGGAACATCTAACACATCTCAAGAATGTTTTAAAAATGTTGCAAGCTAACCAACTTTTCGTGAGAATGCAAATGTGTCAATTCGGCAGGGACAAGTAAGTTATTTGGGACATTTGATATCCGACAAGGGGGTCTCCATGGACCTTGAAAACATTGCAACTATGAATAGATGGCCCCAATCTCAGTTCATCAAGGAGTTACATGGATTTCTCGGATTGGCAGGATACTACTGGAAATTCATCCACCACAACGGGATGACCACAAGTCCCTTAACTCAGCTCTTAAAAGATAGCTTAGGTGGAATGAGAAGGCCGAATAAGCCTTTCAAAACCTTAAATGAGATATGACCACTGGACCGGTATTGGCACTTCCAAATTTTTCCTTGCCATTTGTGGTAGAGTGTGACGTGTTCGAGGTAGGCTTGGGGGGCGGTACTCATGAAAGAAGGGAAGTCGTGGCCTATTTCAGCAAGTCTCTTCAAAGACGTAATCTGAGCAAATCAACTTATGAGAAGGAAGTCATGACACTGGTGGCAACCATTAAAAAATGGAGACCATATTTTCTCGGGGCTAAGTTCATTGTCCTTTCTAATCACAAGAGCTTGAGGCATTTGTGGGGCCAAACTATCGCCATTAAAGCTCAACAAAAATGGCTTGTGAAATTAATGGGATATGATTTTGTCATTGAGTATAAAAAAGGGAGGGAGAACTCAACGGCAGACAATTTGTCAAGGCGCAACGAGCATGAATCCTCAAATGTGGAAGAGACACGAATACTAGCACTCAGCCACCCCTACCCAGTTGGACGGACACAATCAGAGAAGAGATTGAGAATAAGCCCGAGTTGAAGAAGTTGGCAGAAAATATTCTAAATGGGGAGGCCGTTGGTCCTTGGGGATACAAAGCATGGATGATTTTCTTCAAGGATTGAATTTATTTCAAGCTAACTCATCCCTCATTCACACCATTCTCAATGAATTTCATGCAGGCACACACGAGGGCTTCCACAAGCTGTGGCTGCGATTAAAAGTAGTATTCTATTGGTCTCGGGCAAGAGCACAAGTTAAAAAATTTATTTGAAAATGCACCGTGTGCCAACGACACAAGAGCGAGCGTAGCAAGCTAGTCAGACTTCTCTAACCGCTGCTGATACCAGCAGCAGTCTAGTCTGATAGATCAATGGATTTTGTCACTGGACTTCTAAGCTCTCATGGAAAAAATGTTATCTTTGTGGTTGTTGATCGTTTGTCCAAGTTCGCTCATTTTATACCACTCAAACAATCATTTTCAGCGATGACAGCGGCCCAGATTTTTTTTTAGAATATATTTAAATTGTATGGACTACCCGTATCCATTGTTTGTGATCGTGATCCAACTTTCACTAGCAAGTTTTGGCTAGAGTTGCTCCAGTTGCAAGGAATTAAATTTAATTGTAGTTTGTCATATCATTCACAAACAGACGACCAAACCAAAGTGGTTAGTCGAACATTGGAAATGTATTTGAGGTGTTTCACTAGTGAGTCACCAACAGGCTGGGTTATGTGGCTGCCATGGGTGGAGTACGTCTATAATACCTGCGCACATTCGAGTACGGGAAGAACCCCATATGAATCTGTCTATGGCTGTAAACCCCCCTTATTTTATCCTACATGCATGGCACAACAAGAGTTGAATCAGTGGCACAAACACTTGAAGAAAGAGACTGGCTTATTAAGGAAGTTCGCCTCAAGCTCCATCAAGCCCAAAATAGAATGAAGGTCCAGTACGATAAAGGACATCGTGAAAAGAGTTTTCAGCCAGGGGATTATGACTATGTGCGCCTACAGCTATATAGGCAGCAAACGATGGAAAAGAGAGCCAATATGAAATTATCGACTAAGTACTATGGGCCATTCAAGATTATTGCATGAGCGGGACATGTAGCATATCGATTGGAACTACCTCAAGGTGCGCGAGTTCATCTTGTATTTTCACATGTCTCTCTTGAAGTTAAAACTTGGACAAAACATTAAAGCAACTACTAAACTACCTGAAATTCTGCTCAATGCACCACCAATCACTCCAGAGGCTATTTTATCTCAGCGTGGACGTGGACAACAGGCATAAGTTTTGGTTCATTAGAAGGGCAGCAACCTAACGGTGAGAGAATTAGGCATTGATCAAGGCTCAATTTCTGAAATTTTTCCTTGAAGACAAGGAACACTTTAAAGAGGGGAGGAATGTTACAGGAGTTTAGCTCTAAGACATCAACTTTCTATTTTTACTGCTTTTTGAATAAGGGAATTGAGGCGTTGACTTGCCTTATTTTTATGTAATCAATTAGCTATGATTTTGTTAAGTTTGGCATCAATTACGTTTACGTATGAATAAGTCATTGTAATTCCTTCCTTGTAAGTTTACTGCTTATAAGTTTGGGAATATTATTATGAATGATATCAAGAAAATATTTCAGCACCTTGTTGCTGAGGTGGGGTCCTTAAGAAAACAACCTAACTTTTCTCTTTGATTTATTCACAATAGGTAAAGCACGCCGGGTTGATTCTGCGTCTTTTCCTATTAATCCACTAGTTACTCGATCGATCGCTCAAGCTCCTAACACAAACCCTTTTCCATTATTGCATCGGTTATGCATTATTTTCAGAGCCTATTCAAAGAGTTTGAATTCGATAGTCAATGGTAACAAGGGACACATTTGATTTAAAAGCTTTTGTTTGAACAAAAACCAAAAAAAAAAAAAAAAAAAA